>MU224136.1:4913621-4934913 GCA_018584345.1 Thuja plicata | reverse complement strand
TTGACCCTCAAGTTATGATTTAAAACAAATTAAAACTCTATAAATAGAATTACATTGCTTTATCTGACGTGTAAAACTCAGATCCACTATTTGCGGGTTCTCTAACTGACTGTCGGTTCTGACGGTCAATTTTCTTTGTCGTCGGTGTTCCTTTCTTGAACTGGTCATCGGGTATGCCTTTTCTTCTTCATCGGTTTTTTTCTCAAAACTATGTCGTCGGTGATGATCTCAATGTTATGTTATTGACACATCGGTGATGTCATGTTCACTTCGTCGGTGCAACACTTGTCAGTGTTCGTCAGTCAATTCCATACTTAGCATTTTCTCATGACCTTTGTGTTCTGTCGGGTATGCTCGTTGTTCACCGGTAATGCTTGTACTGATGATATCTGTCAATGTCTTTCACTAAGTGTACTAATGGAAAAATTAATGTCATCATTTGTGTGTGCGCTCTAAAACTTTGATTTTTGATGTAAAGAAAATTGCAGTCAATAAAAGATGCAGAATTCTTTCAAACTTTGTGTTGGAACAATTTTTTATGTGAAGACATTTTCTGAATTTGATTGTGAGTATTGTGGTATTACCTAAGATAATTTTAAACTCAATCTTGCAGTACATGTGTTACTTATTGTGTTTAGGGTTAGTGTTATATTTTCAAATTTGCTCTTGTAGCCTTTGTACTCCTGATTATGTTTGAAGATAGCATCATGTGTTCAAGATAAGATATAACTTGTAGTCTTTGTGTTGCTTGTATCTTTTGCATTTTTACATTTAAGGTGTAATATGTGTTGTAGTCTTTGATTTGAACATATATTCCATCTTTGTTCCTGAATTCACATAAGAATTTATTGAAATTCTTTGAGCTCCCGTGAACTTTTGGTCATCGTGTTTGCTAGATTGTACCTAAAAGTTTATGGTAAGAGAAAAACATTTTTCCTAAAATAAGAGGATATGGTGATAGGATGCCAATTTTGAAGAAAGAGAATATGGTGAATGTAATGTCAATTGATTAGCTTAGTGTACATAATCTTAGGTTCTAGTTAGTGTTAGTTATTTTCATTAATAGTAGACAGGCTTAGAGCCTTCTCATATAATTAGGAGAGACTTTTTTTCATTTGCTGTGATTGAAAATATTATTTTGCAATTGATCCAAAAATTGTCGATTGCAAAATATTTAGGCAATGAGTCTTTAAAATCCTGAAATTGCTAATTAGTGCTTTAGTCCCCTTTTTTCATGGCATGTAAAGTATTTTCTCCGCTTTCTCATTTTTTGTGTCAAGTTTTCATCCAGCCTTTGAAATTCTCAAAATCTACCACTATGGCTTCATTTCAAAATGCTCTCACCCATGCTTTGGGTTTCTCACCTCAACTTTGTAGAGACTTTCCCTTAAAGAACAAATATTACACCATACAAGAAGATGAGATGGGAGTTCGTTGGCAAAGGACATAAGAACTACCAACGATGTAAGTCGGTGTTCCTATAAAAAGTACTTTCATCAAACCTTAATTTTTCAAGCACAGGCCAGCCTGTAATAACACGAAGACCTTCTACACAAAGGATGATGTTCATAAGAGTTGTGCCTTGTTAGACGCTTAGTTTATTTTTAATTATGTATATGTAATTTAGTTTCAAAAAATTACATTTAAAGTTAGAAACACTTAGTTTATTTTCAATTATGCGTATGTAATTTAGTTTTGACAAATTACATGTAAAGTCAAAAATTATAATTACATGTGAGTACATCACATGTAGGATTGTAAAATGTAATTACATGTAATCTCATTACAAGCCAAAATACAATAGGACTGTAAAGTGGAATAAGTTAACAATTATTTAGAATCCTCCCACCTTTTTCGCATAGCCTCACTTCTATAAATAAGAGAGGGCTCACTGTGAAAAAAACATCTTTTTGGTAATGCAAAAAAAAATTGTTGATTTGTATGTGCACTCTAAAACTTCATTTTTTTATGTAAATAAAATTGCAGTCAATAAAAGAGGCAAATTTCTTCCAAACCTTACATTGGAACAAATTTTTATGTGATGACATTTTGTGAAGTTGATTGTGAGTATTGTTGTATTACCTAAGAGATGTTTAAACTCAATCTTTTAGTCTTTGTGATACTTATTATGTTTAGATTCAATGTTATGTTTTCAAACTTGATCTTGTAGCAACTATACTGCTTATTGCATTTAAAGATAGCATCATGTGGTCAAGGTAAGATTTAACTTGTAGTTTTTGTGTTGCTTGTATCTTTTACATTTGTGCATTTAAGGTGTCATATGTGTTGTATACTTTGAGTTTCATTTACATTCTATCTTTGTTCCATAATTCACATAATAAGTTACGGAAAGTCTTTAAGATCCTGTGAACTTTTGATCATTGGCTTTGCTAGATTATACCTGAAATGTTATTGTAAGAGAAGAATATTTGTCCTAAAATAAGAGGATACGATGAAAGAACATAAATTTTGAACAAGGAGAGTTTGGTGAATGAAACACCCATTGATTAGCTTAGGGTACATAATCTTAGGTTCTAGCTAGTGTTAGTTGTTTTCAGTAACAATATACAGGGGGAGCCATCCCTTATAATTAGGAGAGACTTTGTTGCATGTATTGTGGTTGAAACTATTGTTTTGCAATTAATCCAAAAATTGTCAGTTGCAAAATATTCAACCAATTCATCTTTAAAATATCAAAATTGCTAATTTGTCCTTTTTAAGTCTTTTGTCCCCTTTTTAATGTCATGTTGAGTTTTTTCTCTATCTTCTCATTTCATGTATCAAGGTGTCATCCAACTTTGGAAACCCTCAAAATTCACTACTATGGATTCATTTCAAAATGCTTTCACCCATGCTTTGGGTTTCTCACGTCAAGTTCGCAAAAACTTTCCTCTGAAGAACCAATATTACACCATACAAGAAGATGAGATGGGAGTTCGTTGGAAAAGGACATAAGAACTATCAATGATGCAAGTTGGTATTCTTGAAAAAAGTGCTTTCAATGAACCTAAATATGTCGAGCATGGGCCATCATGTAACAACATGAAGACCTTCTAGACAAATGATGATGTTCATAGGATTTGTGTCTTGTCAGAAACTTTATTTATTTTTAATTTATGCATATGTAATTTAGTTTTGAAAAATTACATGTAAATTTAGAAACACACTTTATTTGCAGTTATTCATATGTAACTTAGTTTTGACAAATTACGTAAAATTCAAAATTTATAATTACATGTGATCACATCACATGTAGGATTGTAATGCAATTACATTTAGTTGTGTTACAAGTCAAAATACAATAGGACTGTAATGTGGAATAAGTCAACAATTAATTAGGATCCTCCCACCTTTTCTCACAACCTATCTTCTATAAATAAGAGAGGGTTTACTGTAAAAAGAAAATCAACAATGCAACAAAACTCTGCTAGTTTGTGTGTGCCCTCTAAAAATTTAATTATTGATGTAAAGAAAATTGCAATCAATAAAAGAGGAAGATTTCTTCCAAACTTTTTGTTAGAACAAGTTGTTGTGTGACGACATTTTCTAAAGTTGATTGTGAATATTGTGGTATTACCTAAGAGAGTTTTAAGCTCAATCTTGTATTCTTTGTGCTACTTGTTGTGTTTAGAGTCAGTGTTATGTTTTCAAAGTTGATTGTGTAGCCTTTGTACTATGTATTATTGTTATCTCTCGAATTCACACTCTTGCTAAGTTGTAGAACCTAGCACTTTGGAGAAACATGGGAACTTTCTAGGTTTGTGGGTCACCTATGATGGAAAGAACATCTGGAGAAAGTTCGGCTTCCTAAATGTACTTCACCTAACTAACTGACTAAACTTTGTTGGGAAAAGGGTTAGAAGGAACATGAAAATGAAAACTATTTCCTATGGTGATGACCAAAAATGAACAAGGACCATGTAACCATGTCTGCATACACAAAGTATTCGACTGGAAAATCTTAACATACACTACTCAAACTTATATCTTCCTTGCAAAAATATTTTACAAGAAGGCCATGCTTGCCTAACTCCTAGAAGGAACCTGAAACATACATTTATCTCTATAAAGGTGATTACAATGAGACAATATTACAAGGAAAAGAAGATATTTCACAAAAAATAATCATCAACATGCACACAATGAACACGGAGGAATGAATAGGTCAAAACACTCAACTTCTATTGATAACTGAGGTAAAATATTGGTATGCATGTCTAAGTTGAGTTACAAAAAAATGTAGTATTTACAAGAAGGACTCCAAAGTCACTAAGTGTCAGAAAATTACATAATGAGAACTTCCTTCAATAATGAAATTTTACAATATTTATGCTTTCTATGAAAGCGATTGCATGAAATAGGCATTTAACTTCCATGGACGGATTCAACAAAATGGCATATTTTCTAGGTCTTCAAAAGACTCAAAAAAGGCTCAAAATTGAGAAATAGTCAACCCGTGACTCTTTCTACCATTATGGTTCCTAAAATAACTCCAAATCCGCCTAGATTGACTCAACCAACCCTATATTATCTCCTCATGTTTCCAAACTAATCAACCAAGTCAAAATGCCTCCTACCCACTAGGTACCCTCATTGATTCCAATCTCATCCCTTTGACTCAATAGGCACATGTTTTTATAATTTGCATTTTAAGTTAATAATTACTAGGTGATTTATTAGACACCGCCACCTAGTAAATATTAATTACATTTTTTATGCAAATATAGAAAATATTAAATTTTACAGCGAAATAATATTTATCAAGTAATATATTACTTAATAAACACTAATTTTGGATAATATTTAATAAGTAATAGATCTATGTCACTTGATAAATATTATTCAAAATTATATCAATATACAGTTAACATTAAGCCTTTTAAACTCCGCGAGCACTATTTGAAAGAAAATGGGTTAAATAAAACACGAAGAAAATGATGCTTTGTTGACCACATCTTTTAGGGAAAGAGAAAAAACCCTAACCTCAAATGCAGTGGAGGTTTGGGATTGGAAAACTAATCAAACCTTGTTTGATCTTCTTGTGTTGCCGATTGTTCTTTATGGGTGTGAATTATGGACCAGCAACACTTCAATAGCACAATGGAAGCAAATCGAGGGAATCCAAAAGCGTTCGATCACAAGCAAATTTAAAAACAAAAGCACTGTCCTATATGATATCATGCTAAGTTAAATGGGGTCTTCCCCTATCAAGGCACTTTCTATGGTTCACCTCATAAGCTACCTAAAAAGAATCAAAAAAATGGATGGAGATAGATGGCCTTACGTTGTCTTTAATAATATATTGTGAAAACAAAAAAAGACTTGGATGCAACAAAACATCAAGTGGATGAGTAAATGAAATATCCAATTCAATATGTGCCCCAAAAATAACAAAGAAATAAAGCTCTTCGTTATGGAGAAATTTTACAATAGAAATTGGGGAAATGGGATTGGAAGGAAGAAAGTATATTATATCAATGAGTTCAACCCCGCAAGTGATCAACTCCAAAAAATGTACATAGGGGCCAACATTTATTGGAGAGATAAAATTCTTATTGCTAAGATGAGAACCAAATCTCATCAACTCCACTGTGAGACTGGGCGTTGGAAGAGGCCAAAGGAGACTTGGGAAGAGATAATTTGCATGTTTTGCAATTTGAGAAAAGTGGAAACTGAACATCACTTTATTTTACAATGTGAAGCATACAAGGATAGAAGGGACAAATTTGTGGATACTATATCTGATAGATCCTGGTATAACCTATTCAGCGAGGATTACATTGAGAAGTTAGGTGTGCTCATCATCAACTTGCACAAGAAAAGAACTGAGTTATTGAAATCGGCTAAGCTCCCTAGCTGTCCCATAGGCTATGCTTAGCCTCGTGGACATTAATATTTTATCTATCTATCATTCATCTTTTGACATTTTATTTTAGTTGTTGTTGCTTCATCTCTGCCACCATGGTCTTTTCGCTTGGAGATTTTGTGCTTGAGAGTTTCTAGAGGAGTTTGAACCAGATTTGTTTCACTTAGGTAGAAATGCTTTATAAACTCTGTTTATCCAATGAGATTCTTTGAGACTTCATTTTATTTGCGTATTTTCATATTCAACTACAAAATTTGCCTCCTTAAGCTCTTATTTTACAGAAATCATAAGTATATACTATATATTTTATTCATTTGATTCTCTGAAGCTCTATTACGAGCTCTGCAAGTAGAACTTCTCTAGAAAAATAAAGAGGAAAAATTTATGAGTCCAAACCAGTCCAAACCCATTCTGGCAGGTCACGACTTTTTCTCTTTCACTCCTGCTCCATATTCAATACAAGATCATTGATCTTATCACTATTTTTCAAATATACTTCTATGACATACAAATAGTTGTTCTTTTGACCACCAGTGACCTTGATTGTTACTTAGTCCCTTTGCATTATTGCCAATGATCTTGAAATTGTAACTCGTATCTTGCATATTGTGAACTTAAGATCATTGAACAATGTCTTGATTCCCTTTGGTTACTCTCCTGATGCACCCTTGGACTACATCTTGTTGAATCATTGTTATTAATATCATTTCACATTTGATTTAAGGTTGCTTTGTTCATGATGACTGTCTTGTTTTTTGCTATTATTTAAACTTTCATGTGTTGTGACTGCTCTGTATTCAAGGTATCACTGATTGATGCATGTACTCTGTTCTTTTCAGATCAGAGGGTAGTCAAAACTATTTTTTAATATTATTTTCTAGATTATTTTCTTTGGATCAGCTACTCTAAGACAACAATAATGTCACTGAAATAGCATGGTGGACATGGTTGCATATATTTGATATTTAAATAACATTGCTATGATTTTGATCTTTGAATGTCTCCTCATAGCCATCTTTTGTGCAAATAACTCTTTGTTGTTGTAACATTCACCTCTATTTTGGTGTCACTGTATTTACAATATTATAGCAGGTCTTATTGCATTTTATGTTTTATCATTGATGATTGTTGTCCTTCGAGATGAATTGGCTGCATATATCACTATTATAAGCATTTTCCCATTCATTCCAATCTATGGAGCATCACTATTTCCCTTGTAGCTATAATAGTACTCTTCATGCTTGCATAATGGTACTTCTATATTATTTTTCATCTCTTATACTTGCAACATCATTTATATTGAATTGTCTCTTTTTTCTTGTATGGTATTATCCAATAGCTTGATTACCATTTGACACTATTCTTGTTGTATTGAGATTGAAAACCATATTTTTCTTGTAATCTCATTGAGCATGTTGGTCTCAACCCTTGTGGAATCCCATTTGACCTCATATGCTATAGGATAGACACTTGTATTTGCACATGAAACAAATTTTTTAGATAAATATGAGCATATGAATATATGTGTTTAGTAATTCTTATTTTCTCAGAGATCTGTGATAAGATATTTTTTATGATGCATGCAGAGATTAGATTGTATGTTTATAGATGTGTGTAAAAGTAGTGTATGATGACTCAAAAATTCTTATATCATTGGTCTAACAAAATTTTATCTCTCAGATGCAGGCATGTGGTACAGTAAGGAAACAATAGTTGGATACAAGACAAACAGGAATACCAAAGACAATGCAGAGAAGCTCAAGCCAGGCTCGCCATTCAGGAAATGGAGAGTCACCCTTCACTTCTTATCCATTTTATTTTCACTACCACCTATAATTGTATCATTTTTTCTTCATGTTCTTTTTGATGGTTGGTCTCACAGCTTGTCTGAGACATTATTCAGTTACACTATCAATAAAGATTACTTTTTCTCAAAATTTCTTTGCATTCTCTCCTATGTCATATGCATCTACATAATGTAATGTAATGGTGTAATCTTATGTTCCTTTTCTTAATGCATATGATTATGATACAGTAAAAATGAAGATGTACCTTACTCTTCATTTGAAAATCATAAAAGCTCTACTTGCTTGAGCTTAGTAGCGAAATTAGGTAACAGTTACATTTGAAGATAGCATCATGTGCTCAATATGAGATTTACTTGTATTCTTTGTGTATCTTGTATCTTTTACATTTTTTTTTTAAGGTG
Organism: Thuja plicata; assembly: GCA_018584345.1. NCBI lineage: Eukaryota > Viridiplantae > Streptophyta > Pinopsida > Cupressales > Cupressaceae > Thuja > Thuja plicata. The sequence goes on along the minus strand of MU224136.1, from coordinate 4,926,838 downwards.
TAGTGTGTGATGTAATCTTTGAGTTGCACGTATAGTCCATCTTTATTCTTGAATTCATACAAGAAGTTACGTAAATTCTTTGATATCCCATGAACTTTTGATCATTAACCTTGCTAGATTGTACCTAAAAGTTTATTGTAAGAGAAGAACATATTTCCCAAAATAAGATGATACGGTAAAAGAAAAATACTAATTATGAAGAAAGAGAATGTGGTAAATGTAATGCCCATTGACTAGCTAAGTGTACATGATTTTAGGTTCTATTTGGTTTTAGTTGTTTTCAATAACAATAGACAAGGGGATCCTTCTCTTATAATTAGAAGAGAATTTATCTTGCATGCTATTATTGTTAACATACCTTCACCCAAGAACATCTATCAACTTCATAGTTTGCAAGGGAATATTTAAGACATTAAAATATTTGTATCTCAACTGGTTGATCATACTCCTCAATTCACACAATTGTTAAAAAAGGATGTGCATTTCAAATAGGATGGTGAATGTTAGGTAGCTTTTGATTCTATTAAAATATACTTTTATAATCCTCATATGTTAATGTCGACTATGTAAGATAAACCTTTTATAGAAATATGTATTGCTAGTCCAAGTTTGGCACTTGTACCTTTTTTTAGTCACCCTTGTATAGTTTGATCACCTACTTTTCCCCTTAATATTTTGAGTTTCCCTCAAGTTCAGTTGATTATTAAAACCTTTAGTCTGTTGGGTCTTGCCATGATTTAAAAAAGTGTCAAGTTTCTTGCTAAAAAATTGTTTGAATTATCTTGAACACTCTTGAACACCCTTAAACAGGCTTCAACTTCGTTCAAGTTTGTTCAAGGTAGTTCAAGTTAGTTCATCTTTTAAAGAAATATTTGGCAGGTACATAAAGATGACGGTGATGATTAATGAACTAATAAGCCACAAGAGATGTTGAGGTATCATTAATGGGATTATGATATGTCAGCGCAGATGAATCATCAAAATGGTGAACCTGGCAGTATGAGGGCTTGAACTATATTGAACACATATGAACCATCACGAATATTGTTCACTCATGTTCAAAGATATTCAAAAAAAGACAGAATGACTGAAGGTTAATCTTTTTATAGCTCACTAATAGGTCCAACGGGAAGGTGTGCATTTAATGCTAAAAGATGGTGGATTAATTTGGCACGTCTGAGGTGTCTGAACAATCATTAAGATTTATGACATGGGGATTTATGTAAATAGTAATTATGAATTGCATGCATAAGATGTCAAATTGTATCTTTTTGCCTTTTCCTTCGTAAAGATTTGCAATTAATAATCAGGTTTCTCACGCTCCCTCTTTTTAAGTTGGTCATTTTGTTGGGATAATGGAAAGGGTGCGTACTGAGAGGGGAGGGGTGAATAAGTACCCTTAAAAACTTTTAATCAATTCTTTGTAACCATTGTTCTGTATTAACCGACTGAGTAGATTGCATACACCAAACATATAGTATCACTACTGAAATGTAAATGCATGTAAAATAAACAATACACTTACATGAAATTAAGTACTCATGAAACTAGTATTTTGGTATCGCAGAAAATCCCTTTTAGAAGGTAAAAACTGTGGTGGGGATGAGACCCACAAAACTTCACTACTGCAGTAAATTAAGTAGCATGTTAAAGCTTATAAAGAATGACCACTTCTGATGATCTTACCCTATTAGGAGTAACAATTAGATTGATTAGATCTACCTCGTGTGAGGATTTTGCAACACAAGTTATGTGTGCACTCGATTAAGATATTTATAAAAAGACGGTTAAGTCTACTCTGTTAAGAGATTTAGGGGTCTATTAAAATTTTTAGAGAGTAACAGAATTTTGATCTGAAACATATACAATCTCAATATTACTGATACACATCCATTAAGTGCATACAAAATATATCACCTCAATGTGAATGATAATACCTTCTTCCCTGTTCTGCTTGGTAGCCTTGCTTCTATTTTGAAAACTGATTTCTGCAATGTAGTCTATGTCCTTGAGATCCCTTGGCTAATCTCTGATGTCTGTAGTATGGTGGCTACCTGATCATTGTTTGATCAACATACATTATAAAATTTGACATCTATACATTTATATATCAAACTTTATGACCTAATTAGGGTTTTATAATTACATCCCTACCCTAAGATCAATGGTGTACATAATTTACCTTGATCATCTAACATAGGATATATAAATAATTAATGTTGTATATCCACAATTAATGTTCTCCTCGATCTTGTAAACCGATATCTAGGAGGGAAAAAAAATTGTTACATAAAATAATGTGCCATAACAAACTTTTATATGGCCTCTGTTCCACTCAGTTATTGTTGTCTCTCGGTACTCAGTGTAGTCTATGTATCTTGGTTATACTGCTTGTTTGGTTATATTGTGTAGCTCAGTGTTGTCTCCTGCTTGGTATAGTCTGTCAGTGCAAGTATCATTGTACTCTATTAACTCTGGGCATGATCAGTGCTCTCGGTTAACTCTGCACTTCGGTGAATATACAAAGTGTCCTATTTGTGACTATTACCGATTGTCCATGTTGAGTTCTTGAATACTAATGACAACTTCAATGCTTAATTGGAGTAACACATTTCACTTAAAAATTTTAAATAATGACATTATTGAGAAACAAGTGGATGAAGGTAATGGCATTGGAGATCCAATAGTAAGGGAAATCTACAAAGCAAGGTGATTTTGGCTGCCCTCTCATGGTATTTTCAACATTTAATAACAGAACAAAGAATCCTATAGGAAATATAAGTTTTTGAAGCTATGAAATATGTTTTTCATCTGTTTGGAATTGTATCAAGCCTGGTCTATGATGGTCCTGTAGTGATAGACAGTGACCTAGAAAATTGTAGTATAGAAGGTTTATCAGGTCGCCTTGCCAATTCCCTTGTGGGTACACCAGCCTTGGAAATCTTGCATAGTGGGTTGTGCGCAGCTGCGATGTTCCCTCCCACCGTCATATGCCTAAAACTAATTTTTGAATGCATTAAAATTATGATCAATGTACTGAGACAATTAGGAAAAGAGATGGTAGTGTCTTGATTTCTATTAATAGAGAAATTGTGTCTTTAGCTTTCCAAATCCCAGAATAAACCTTTTCTACATTTTCTCCTGCACAATCCATTGTCAAGTTTAAAGAGAATAGTGATGGGAATAGAATTTCCATGGATAAAAGTTGGTTGCTAAACCCACAGATGGGAGGTTCACAGTTACCCAAGAAGTTGAACAGAGATCATATGCTCCCTTATATCAATGATGTCATGATAATGCTGCACAGAGTAAGAGGGTCACTAAAATCCTACCTTTTCTCTAATTGGATGTTCTGTTGTATTCAAATTATTCTAGAAGGGAATCAATTTCTAGATTGGGCTGAGTTGATTGTCAGTTCTATGAGGGAGCAGCTCAATATGTCTAAATTGACTGGAAGCTATTTCTTTATGTTTTCTTACCTTATGTATTGTCTGGCTTGTAGCAGAAAATGGTATGGAATGCCACATGAACCCTGGGTTGATGGCATGTGTGTTTATGAATACTATCCCATCTTGTAGAAAAGTAATATAATTAAAAATTATAGAAGAGTGCATGATGCATTCATGGGAAAACTTTGTTTTGAGTTGGAAAGGACTTTTTTAAAAAGAATCATCCCAAAAGCCCAGGAAATTGTGACAAAGTATGGAAGTTTCTACATTCAATTCACTAAATTTACCTACATCAGGGTTGGGGGTTTTGAAGATTCACCTATGAGATTACCCAAATATTTTTTTGACTACTTTGTCCTAGCTAAAATTTGTAGGAAACTTGCCACTATTTTAAAAAGATTTCTCCTTGAAGGGGAATGGGAAAAGGTCTTTCCCATTAAAGTAGGCAAGCTTTCATGTGAATCCATGGCTGATGCAATAAGCATAGGGAGTGACGTTTGGCACTTTGACTTCAAATTCTACACTGAGAGAGCAAGGTTTGATAATAATAATTATGCCAGTGGGAATCTAGGGCTTAGGTCACACATGTTTCTTGTTCATCACCTTGAAGACTTTTGGGAGGATTTTACTGATGAATCTCAAGTAAAAGAAAGAGAACACAACATGCTATGTATATCAAAAATCTTATCCATGAGATTGCAAATAAATGTAGAGGGAGTGAATGATGATGGCTCTAGTTTGATTAAACCTGAGTTCAAGAAGTCAGCTAAATAGGATGAGTATGTCATTAATTGGCATAAGGATGAGGAAGATAACATTGAGCAAATAAAACAACATGTGATCCACCTGACCAAAGAATGGTTGTTATCAAAAAGAAAAGAAAAATAGTCTAAATCTAAGTCATATGAAGTTAGAGTTAGCTCTTTACCTTCTCAGACCTCTGTTTCTAACATTCCTACACCTATTGATAATGCAGGTTCTACAGGGAAGAAACAAGTTAAGGCTACTTGAAAGAAAGCTAAAATAGATTGTGCACCTGGATCACAAGATCAAATACCAGGTCTAAGATAAAGAATAAAATGGATTGGGAGAACATGCAAACTATCAATCTAGATTATTACAAACTCAGAGATATGAGTTTCCAAATAGGTGAAGAAGAACAAGTGGGAAAAGATCTCTTTAACCTTGATGATGTGATGCTGGAGATCATGGACACACAAATGAAGACACTTGAACCATCAGTTATAGTTAATATAACACTGAAGTGGTTGAATTCTTTTGTGAATAAGAAGCATAGCTTAGTTCCTATTTCGGTTCCTATTCAGGATATTGTAAGTAAATACATTTAGAAAAATCCCAAGGCAAAAAAGATGAAGAGCACTGCTCAAATGTTTGTAGATGTAAAAACAGGGAAGTGGACCATTGAAGAAGCCACTTATAGACCAAAGGAAGGAGAACGGGAGCTCATAGATGAAGATTTGAAAGTCACTATGGTTGAATTGGGAACCATGGACCACACAAGAAAGAATCATTTGTTCAAAGAAATAGCCCAACAAATGTTATTGACTTCCTGGCAAGACGGCAAAGAAAAGAAAAAATGAAACAGACGATTGTGTCACTATCTCAGTTCATAAAAACCTTCTACAAATTTTATGCTACCCCACTGATCCAATCTCCACTGGCCTTTAACTCAAGCTCTAATGAAAGAAAAAATCCATTGAAACAAGTTCAACATGGTCGGGCCTTAGTTTCCACTGTAGATGAATGAGGTGATTAAAAGTGGTCTCAAATATGTCAAAGATTCCCAGGTCGTCCTTCATGATACTGAAGCTTTGGTAGGAGAATTGAAAAAATAATTACAGGTATGGGATAGAGAAGAAGATAAATGGGTCATTGTTATGACGAAGTTCATGGAGATTGAAAGGTACAGTTATACCAAATTCTATGCAGAAAAGTCTTTGAAATCTTCTGATGAGTCAACTTTCTTTGTTTTAAGGAAGAACATTGGCTGGCATATTTTGAACATCAGGAATACTATAACCAAAACCAAGGATTGTGAAACTAAGGCTAAACAATCCAGAAGGCTATGTTGAATGAGCTGAAAGTTATCAATTCTTCTTATGCATATTCAACAAGTTATGGTGATCAAGAACTGAAAAAGAGCTCTGGGAGAATTTGAAGCCACCATGAACACAATTAATGAGAAGATTAACCCAAAGGCCACAGAGCTCACAAAAATGGCTAGGATTGAGTCTCTGCTTTACCTATGCATTGACCAAGTCCATGATATAATTGAGAAAGTTAAAAAGTTGAAATGGAGTAAAGAATCCTCAATGGCTAGGATCCTGAACATGAAGACTATGCACTTGTCGGTCGCTAAGGAACTTATCTAGGAATACAAAGGATGAAAGTTGACTCATTCCGTTGCTGATGAAAGAGAAATCCCCACTGGAAGTGAAGAATGTGTCGTTGATAAGGTGACCAATTTGGAAGTTTAGTTTCTTGTAATTGCATGCAAAATTTTAAGGACAAGTGTCCTTTTTATTCTAGTTTTGTTTAATAACAATTGGTCAGAGAGGTTGGGTTTTTAGGGAGACCTCTCATTTTGTTGAAACTATAAGTAGGGCAATTAGAAACTGTGAAAGGGTTTGGATATTTTGAGACTAGATAGAATTTTGATATTTTGTTAGTTCTTAGCGAGATACTTGAAATAATCGGGTTTTTACTATGAAAACAACTAGATATACATTTTTGTCTATATTGCAATGGTGATATATACATATTGATCATATTTCAAATCTGTGTTGTTTGAAATGGGTGGATGAATGTTCTGTGCTGACATTTTAATTCATTTCATATTGTGTTTTGAAATTTTCACAGTAACTTAACTTGATCTGTAATCTATTATCTCATTTTTAAATCATTGTTATTCAATTTTCACGTAGTTATCATTTACAAAAAATTGTGCCTTTTCTCTCTCTGTTCTTTAAAGTTTCTTTTCTTTAAGTAATGTTGTTGTGCTTGTCATGTAAGAATGATAAAGCAGCCTTTCTAAGCTTTCTAGTTAAAATCCAAACTAATAAATTAGTATTATAAATTCATTGAAGATCAATTATAGGGAGTTGTACCTAAGATAAAATTTAGAGGGAAGTGATCGAAGAACACTTACCCAACTGTTAGTAATTGATTGTCTTTCAAGTGGGTAATAGAGTGAATTTGTAAGAAGGATATATCAAAGGACAAATCTGTTCACTAACATGTATCTATGTCACTCAATGCTTAAGAAACCTCATTAAATCAATATGATGAAAATGAGAAAGAGAGAGTTGTCTACTACATTACTCGCATTCTTGTTGATTACAAAACCTGATACTCTGTAATGGAGAAGTAATGTCTTGTTCTTTTCTTTGCAACACAGAAGTTAAGACATTATCTCTTGCATACAAAAATTGAGGTAATCACTAAGAATGATATTCTTAAGCATCTACTCTCTTGGGTTGATCTCTATAGAAGATTGGTGAAGTGGGTAATGTTTATTTCTGATTTTTACCTCAAGTTCGTAACTAAAAAATTAATTAAAGCTCAAGTTGTTTCTAATCAATTAGTGGAATCTCCCTCATCTAAAATATTTCCTATCCTAGATATTTTCCCTGATGAGAATCTATTTACAATATTCGACCGTGAACCCACATAGGATGTGTATTTCAATAGATTGAGATGTTGGAGAAGGTCTAATCTTAGTTTCACTTGAGGTAAAACCAACACCTCTTTCCTTTCATCTTGAGTTTCATTGCACTAATAACATTGTTGAGTACAAATCCCTAATTCTAGCTTATGTGACATGATTGCTTCTTAAGTCACACATGTTTGCATTCACATTTATTTTGAGTTGATTGTAAATTAGATCACAAGATTGTTTCATGCTAAAAAATTATAGCTATCCCAGTCTTGGGATTTGGCCTTGAATCTTCTTAAGTGTGTTTTTTATTATATTGTCAATAATATTCCTAAGAGAGAATTGTAATGCATCTGTAATAGAAAGTGTGGATTCTCTTGTACGCCTTAACTATTTATCACTTTGTGGTACAAGTTCATGGATAAGGCCAACCTTGAGAACCTTATATGTGCACACATAGACTTAGGAGAATGGTTCTCTAATATTTATAGTTATTTAAAATCTAGGAAATTTCCTAATGATGCCAATAAAAATACTTGTGTTTGGATTTAAAATTATTTAGATCGATATATAATTTTATCTAATGTTCTCTATAATAGATCCTATAATAGTCTTCTTGTATAGTGCCTTACTAAGGCTAAATACCCATTTCCCTTTAGGAAGCTCATTCTAGCTATGCAGGTGGGCATGTTGGCGATAAATCCTTAGTACAAGAGTTGATCCACATATGATAGTATTAGAAAATGATGATATGGGATTCCTTTTTTATCCACATAGGATAGTATTGGAAAATGATTGAATGCAATTCCCTTTTTCTATCAAGAAGTGTCCCCAATGTCAGCAACACGGTAACCTAATTTGAGCTCTTGCACAAGAACTCTAGACGCAAGCTTCTCTTCAAACTTGGGGCCTAGATATCATTAGAAATATATCTCCCCCTTCCTCTAAATGACATACTTGTATGATAATAGCTACTAATTACATAAGATCCACTACAACTCAAGTGATATGTGGCTTTCTGCTAAACAACATCATTTCTAGTTTTGGATCACCGTCCACTATATTTCTAACAACAGTACTTTGTTCAAAAGTAAAAAGGTAAAGCAATTCCTTAAGAAATTCCATATTCACTACCAATTATCTACACCTTACTATCCTCAATCCAATGGCCAGGTTGAAGCTTCAAACAAGATTGTATCAAAAATGTATAAGACCATGAATAAGTGTGGTAAGGGTTGGCATACTCAATTAACCTATGCATTATGGGCCTATCACTCAAGTGTTTATATGGATACTGACACTACACCCTAAAAGCTCATGTATAGAATTGATGTTATCATACCTCTTGAGTCTAAAATCTCTTCCTTGCAAGTTTCCCTAAGGGGACTAATTGATGATGACACCTATTGTGTTAACCATCTACATCGACTTGAACTGATTAATGAGCACTGTCTAAAGGCCCTTCAACACCTTAAGGATTATCAAAAGTATTTATCTAAGAAATACAATCAAAAAATTCTTTCTTGAACTTTCAAAATATGTGATCTCATTCTTTATGAGAACCATAGAAATATAAATGTGTTACCGAACCAAAGAAATAAATTTAACAAAAACTAGTTAGATCCTTACACCATCACCTATGTCTATGGTTCTAGCACCTATGGCCATGCACTTGGAGCTTCGATACTATGCATAATATATTCCTTTGTGTCATCTATATGATCCATGGTGTTTATCACATTGAGGTAAATGATTTATTTCTTGATCAACACATTCTAACCATTCCATTGTGTTATGATGTGCCCTTGTAAATGGTTAAGTTCTTTTGATCAGGATTTAGTCAGATGTGTGTGTAATCTCATTACATGCATAGTATAATAATAGAACGCTTATATCAATCCTTATCATTAGATCCTCATTGTATAATTAAGCACATGGATAACATATCCAAAAATTAAATCATGATGTCATCTAATATAATCCAATCATACATCATAAAAGCGCAAGGATACAAGAGGATGCATTTGTTGCATCAAAACCTAGCATCCATGTCCCCTAGTCATGTTGGGGTTGAGTGGATATCAAGGGGATGTTCCCATGTTGTCCCTAATACCTTATTAACCTTCTAAAGCACCACAAAATGTCCCCTACCACTTGGGGACGACTAGTCATCCCCAAAATATAGTTTTTATTTTTTGTTTTTTTGTTTCTATGCCTCCGTATGAGTATAAAAATAATATATTTAAATTTCAAATGTATAAGAATTAAATATGTGATAATAAAAATAGCTATTCTAATTTAAAATGTATGTGAATCAATTATATTCATTAAAATACACATTAAAAGTTACATCTATTTAATTGTTTGAGTCGTGTCAAGTCTAAGTCTGAATAGTATGCTTGAAAAGTTTTACTCTTGAGTTTTGAAATTTAAAAAAAAAAAGATGCACTATTTTATCTCCTTGTATGATTGTACTTTATTTTCTTTGAAAATGTTTACTACCATTGGATAATCCACTTGCACCAAAGGGAGATAGTGACTCAAATATTTTTGAGTCTTTGGATATTGATAGCCACAATGAGGCTTACTTTCATATGTTGTATTTTGATGTTTAAGACTCATGGATACATATTTGAGACTTTTGGATATTAAGAGACCATTAATATTTTATGTTTGAGACTTTTGTTATAATTATTTATTGAAATTTATTATGTCGTTATACTAGTGCTCTCATGATTTATTTTCATATTGATATTGGTGTTATCAGTTATTTACATCTCTCTCTGTGTGTATATATATGCATCATCTCTCCTCCATTTGTCTGATATATGGGACAAGGCTCGTTGGAAGGTGAGAACCCCACCCATCATGAAACGTAATGCAACTTTCAATGTAAGGGGATGGAACTTCATAAGATGAAAGTCTGAAAGGATGGGATTGTGCGGTGTTCTGGGCACTCACAGTTGTGGTGTAGAATCCCCTCAAGGATGGATCTGAGGTGTAAACTTGGGACTGCAGAGTGTTTGAAGCTCACTCTCAGTTGTGTCATAGGATCTCACATGGTGTAGATCTAAGGTGTAACCATGGAGGGTAAGTGTCAGAGTGCATCAAGGGGGGCTAGGGTGGCCAACCTCCCTTAAGAGGAACGATGCAGAGCAGTCCTTCCCTCTTGTCTTGTGATAAGACTTGAGGTGACATATGGATAGAGGTGAAATGGATTATCCTTGCCTTATCACAAGGTGGTGAGGTTTATTGGTGGATGCATACTCATGGTCCCTATCTCAGTGAAATGGAGTAGTTGAGCCAATGTTGGGGATGACTCCATGGGATTTGTCCATGACCCGAAAGCTGGGGAAGGAGAGTACCTAGTCCCTAGGTGGGAGGCAACTATGAAATGGGTTGTCCAAGTAGGAGAGTTGGAGCTTATGTTGGGTAGGCTATGCGGGTGAGTGATGCAGGGCCAGACATCCATGAATGGTGGATCTAATGGGTGTTGTACTGGATGTACATCCAAGTTACCTAGAAGATTAGATTTGCATTGAGAGTCAGTATCTCAAGGGCCTACGAGCAGGGTCCAGGATGGAAAATGGGATATGGGAAGAGGAGTGCTCATGGTGAGCCAAGCCATGAGGCAAATTCATATGGTTAATCGAAGGTGTTGTGGTGCATGATAGAAATGATGATATGGTTCATAGGCAAGGTACTATGGTGGTACAAATGATTTGGAAAGTGAGTACATCAACCAAGGGATTAGGATGGATCGTGGAACAAGAGTGTGGAGCTCAAGTAGGTATGCATTACATAGGGAATCCATGGAGATAAGATTGCACGGGTGCATGAGTTGGTCTGAATGTATGTATGCATGAGTAACAGGGTTCACCAACAAAGTCATGTAGACAGAGACTGATGGTCAAGGCAGTTGGTGCAGAGAACCTCCCATTTTGGTGTGGTTTGTGTGTTTTAGGGTTGTCTTAGGTGTTTTGTGTGGAATGGAATAATATCCACTAGGTTGGATCTAAATTTGATCACCTCCATGTTTGTAAGAGCCAAAAGTGCTCACTAGGTGATATTGTGGTCATTTTGACCTAGAGAGGTAAAAGTTGATGTTTTTGTGTAACTTGGGTTTAGAATGTCTTATAGAACCCTAAGTAACCTAACTAAGGTCATGGAAATCAAAAACATCCATTGAGTTGACTAAAATAGTCAAATGGCAAAAGTTGCTAGCAACTTTCAAAAGTTGCTCGAGCAACTTTTTGCAAGAAGTTGAAAATAGAGGTTGGAGCAGTTGTAACTAACCATTCTCAGGTATTTGAGCATGGATCATTTATTTTTAGAGGGTTAATGGAGTTTTGGATTGCATAGCGTATTTGTGTACTTTTTGTACGGATGTCAGATTGTATTTGTGTGTAATCTCCATTGTTTCTTACTTTCTGTATGGACTGAATTAGGTGATCGGACCCCATGGTGGTGTAGTGTTTTGAATTAGCTCTCTTATGCATTTAGTAGTTTGACTTCAAGTTGTCATAGTGTAAATTTGTAATAATATTTAAGCCACTAGTCTGTAAGCTCCATTTACAGAGTTGCAGTGATAAATATGGCTCTAACCTAAGCATCCACTAGTGGAAATGGCTGAAACCATGGGGGATGAAGGGATAGGGTCTATACATATAGTTTTTTATTTCCTTTTTGTTTTGTAAATAAGATTCCTAGACTTGGAATGAAGCCCTATGGCTGACTGTTAGGAATAGGTGAGCCTAGACAGGGTAAAGATCAGATTGCATAGAGCACCCATGATCTTGGATGGTGAACTTAGTGGAATTTTTAGAAGACCTAAAGTGTTCTTATGAAGGATATAATGGTGGGAGGTGATGATAGGAATTTTTAAGACCAATTTGGAGACATTTTGTGCTGACTGGTCCAAAGGCCTAAAAGATAGGTTGAAAACTAGGGCCTGGTGATAACTAGGGTTGTGGGTGCATTCAGAAGCTAGGATTTTGGATTCTAGTAGTGTTTGTGGATACATTGAATATTTTCAAGGTCTTTTGTGAGGGTATTTAGAATATTTTGGAGCTTCAGACCTAAAACAGTGAAATTTGACCTACTAGGGAATAGGGCTATTAGGCCTCCTAGTGTATTTGGCAACAACTGGATTGTTAGACTGTCCAAAAGAGTTGGAATTGATTCCAATGGGTTTTTAATGGACCGAGAACATAGGAAAGAGTGTATGAGGTGTTTTGGAAGATCCTAAGAAAGTTTTTGGGATTCTATGGGAAAGATCTAGTGAAGAAACCTAGGAAATTGAACAACTAGTTGGACTAGTTGATCCTAGAGGTATTTTGTGTCTTCCAAAAATCAACTATACCTAGGAGGAAAGTTGATAGAGAGTATATAGGAGATCCAAATTGGATAAGTTCACATAGGAGGAGTAACCATTGGATGGTTAGAAGAGATTAGAAGCATTTTGGGAAAGAAATCACTAGAACCCTATACCCTCTTCATCAGAGTGGTATCATAGCCAAAATTTTGTTAAGTTTGATGTATATCTAAAGGGGAGGATAGCCAAGAGGTTTAAAGCATGCCTCCTAAGGAAATGAGTAGGGATTACATTATGGAATTGGTTCAGGGCCTCTTGGAGAAGGCTAGTGTGTCAGAAACAAGAAGTAAGAAGAAAGTAACTGAATCGGGAGATGAGAGTGATGATGAAGAGACTAAAAATTAGTCAGGAGAATCTAAAGGAAAAGAAGTGGAGATTGATAAAGATCAAAAGGTATTCTTGGATGCCTTTAATTCCATCCACAAAGATAGTATGGAACACATACCCTACTATTGTGGCAGCTTGAATGGTGAGGAGTTTTTGGATTCGCTAGAGGCCATAGACAATCAGTTTGATTACAAAGAACTGGCAGAGGAGAAGAGAGTTAGTTATGCCAAGGCTAGACTCAAAGGTGTAACCACCTGGATTTGATCTGTACCAACCATAGACCCTGTTTTCCCTAGGTGTGATCATACCCCCTATTATGTCAAGACAATGTTACTTTGGCATAATTTATTATTAAATCAGATTTAATGTCCTAGGTGATTTTTATCACTAA
>MU224136.1:4876185-4908639 GCA_018584345.1 Thuja plicata | reverse complement strand
GGTCAAACCTAGGTGGTGGGATGATAATTCCTATTGTGTCTTCCACAAAAACAAGGGACACAAGACTAATAATTGTCTCAAACTTAAGCATGTCATCCAAGACCTCATCAAAGGAGGTAAGATCAAAGTCGACGGACATACTACCAATAAGGATCATACAACATTCAACAAACCCTTTCCTAATTATAATCAAGGAGAAACATCCAAAGGGAAGCGTAATGAGGTAAAATACACCTATTCCAAAAGTGACAATGTGATTAATATGCTCATCATTAAAATTGAACCCTTTAATTTAATCACAATTAAAGGTAGCTCATCTCACTCAAATGTTGTAACACGGAGCCAAGCACATGTTACAATAAAAGGACCTCCAAAACTGACATCAACATCAACATCCAAGGTTCCTATTGTCACTATTCCTAAACCAGCAGCAAGACACATGGTCACTATCCCCGAAGAAAAATATGACTTGGTAGACCAATTGCAATGAACCTCTGCCAAAATTTCCATCTTCGAGTTGCTCAAAATATCCACGGTACATAGAGAAATCCTAGAACAAGCTCTACACACTGCTAATGTTCCAAAAGATATTGATATAGACAAATTTCAAGTGATGGTCAATCACATCTCAGCACCACACTACCTGTCCTTTTCTAAAGAGGATGACAAGTCATTGACCCATCCACACAATCAACCTCTCTATATCGAAGTCCTTATTCATAAATCCCATGTTAGACACGTGTTGATAGATGGAGGCGCAGGATTGAATATCTGTACACTGGATCTCGTCAGGAGACTAGGTCTCTCAGAACAAACAATTGACACTAGAAACAAGATAACCATCAAAGCTTATGATGAGGAAGAAATATCCTCTAGGGGTCTTATTGCTATACCTATCAGAGTCAGACCGATTGAGAGGAATGTTATATGTCAAGTTATGGATTTACCACTGGCCTATAATATTCTACTAGGCAGACCATGGATTCACGAGATGCAAGTTGTACCATCCACTTATCACCAATGCATAAAATTCCCACATAATGGGGTGGAAGTGATGATTCCTGCAGATGCTAACTACACTTGCAACAATATCAAAGCAGGTAGCATGATCCCACACAACAAAGAAGCTATGGATGCAATTGCTCCTGAAACTACCAAGAACATGGTTATGAAGAGTTTTAGCAAAACCTTGAAACTTGAAGTAACAGGTATGGGAGAGTACAAGCTGGACCTGACTCCCTCAATAAAAAAACTTTTGGTGTCACCAAGAGCCTATGGAAAACCTTCATCAACATTCACACCTCTAGTGTTCAAAGAGCTAGAAGTACACAAGTAAAATGGCATGATAAAGGCATCCACATCTTCTTCAAATAACACAGAAGAACAGGCAGTCTTGGATTGGCTTTATAAAGGAGAACCGGTGGAATATGAGGCCAAACATGTAAAGATATCCCCATAATAGTATGGAAAGGGATATGATTTCCTCACACAAATGGGTTACAAAGGAAAGGGACCTCTAAATGACACAAGACGAGGAATTGTTGAACCTATACCCATGGAGTTCCACAACGGCAGAGATAAAACAGGACTGGGTTTTAACACTAAGATTAATAAACCTTCTCCCAAAGAGAGTCCATCCTTTGAAATAGGGAGCGATAAAATAGATGAGATAGTACTAGAACCATGGCCTTATGAAATATTATTACATGCTGGTGCAGAGAATTCTACATATCAAGGAGAACGTTATGTACCTATCTTTGAGGTACCACAAGATCTTCACACTCCTTTACTAGCACGACCTCCCATTCAAGAGGTAGGAGACACCATAGCATCAATCACTCAAGAGATACCCCGGCCACAGAATTTACATCCTAACAGGGGGAAATTGGTCACAATTTCACATGTCCTCAATCTACCCCACTTGATCTACAAACAGCTAATCAAGTACATCAAATGACCATTGCTGAATATTTAAATAGATCTAATGATGATGTCACGAACTCTCATGACTATGAATGGTATCGGCCATCTATTGCCTCTAAAGATATTGGGATAGATACAATCCACATGTTTGCAGCTCCCTCAGCCCCTAGCAAATGATCTGACACTCCTCTCAATGATAGTGATCCCCCTGAAGTAGAAGAAGAGTTCATTCCCCTGATCATTGATGGAGACACTGGTGAATATATAAGTCTAAAATAATTTCATAGGCTACAAGAAAGAAGCCTCCTTTTACAGAGAAATGATGATGATATTTCTACTAACGAGTCCCTAGAGTTTGATCCACGTATGACTAACGATGACCCTTTTAACGATGATCTTACTCTTATTGATCTAAATATTGAAGAAATTAACTTAATAGATCATGTCATGTCAGTTAATGGTCTTGATGCTAACATGATGTTGTCCTTCCCAAAATCTGACTCCCTAACATTGGTACATCCTGACCTAATTGATTGGACTAAAAAAAATCCTACTCCTATCCTAGACTTTGCCAATGACCACTCCCTATCTTTTTATCTCAATGCTTGTGAACCTTACCCTTCTTCCACCAATGCAAGGAGCGAGAACATGTCACAGGAGGATATCAATTTTCTTATTCACAAACTAAAAAAGAAAAATAAAAAGTGGACTGGTGGTGAAAACCACTCTGTGTCAGTATCAGATCCCAAAATAGTAAAGAAAAAAGACATCCAATGGTGAAAACCTCTCAGAGGTGCCAAAGGATGAGACTCTTGATATCCTCCTAGAACACTTTCAGGAAAGATCTTCGGTATTGATTGAACCAACACAGCTAGTGAACTTGGGCACCATTGAAAATCCTCAAATAATTCATCTGGCACAATCCTTATCAGAAGAAGAGAAGGTACAGTTCATAGAGTTCCTGAAGGAGAAGAAGATCAACTTTGCATGGTCTTACACTAATATGCTAGGGCTAGATCCTAATCTCATCATGCACCACTTATCTATAGCTCCTGGGATCAAGCCCGTGAAACAAAAACTTAGAAAAATGCATCCTCATGTTGCATTATTGGTGAAAGCAGAACTAGAAAAGTTGTTGAAAGCTGGATTTATTCAAGTCATTGCCTATGCAACATGGATCTCCAATGTGGTCCCTATTTCTAAATCTGATAAATATATCAGGATCTGTACGAACTTCAGAGACCTAAACAAAGCATGTCCAAAGGATGACTTCCCTCTACCAAACATTGACATGATCATAGACCTTACAACTGGCTTTTAGATGTATTCATGAATGGATGGATTCTCAGGCTATAATCAAATCAAGATTTCCCCTGAGGATCAAGAGAAAACCACATTCACATGCGCATGGGGGACCTTTTGCTGGATGCCTTTTGGGCTAAAGAATATCGGTGCAACATATCAAAGAGCTATGACAAAAATATTCCATGACATGATGCACAAGAACATGGAGGACTATGTTGATGACACATTGGCTAAATCTAAGGAGAGAGGTACTCACATTTCTGACCTAAGAAAGATATTGGATCGAATGGAACAATTCCAACTCAGGATCAACCCAAAGAAATGTGCCTTTGGAGTCCAATCAAGCAAGCTCCTAGGATTCATAGTATCAATAAAGGGAATCGAGATAGATCCTGCAAAGGTAAAAACTATTCTAGAGATGACTCCTCCACGTAATATCAGTCAAATGCGAATGCTACAAGGGAGAATCCAGTCTATCAGGAGATTCATGTCCCAACTTGCAGATAGGGCATAGCCCTTTACCAAAATACTACATAAAGGGATTACCTTCAAGTGGGATGAACACTGTGAAGCAAACTGTAGATAATTGAAGGGGTACCTAGCTGCTCCACCTATTCTTATGGAACCTATTCATGGAAAACCCTTACTCTTATACATTTCAGCTACAGCTACATCCCTGGGAGTATTACTGGCACAAGAAGATGAAACAAAGAAGGAACAAGCTATCTACTACATTAGTAGAATACTAGTCACTTATGAGCTCAATTATAGCATTATTGAAAAATCATGCTTAGCAGTCATCTTCACATCACAAAAATTGAGACACTACATGCTCTCACATACAGTGAAGCTCATTACTAAGATCGATCCTCTAAAGTATCTTTTGAGTAGAACAACATTAATAGGGCGTTTGGCAAAGTGGGTCCTGATTCTAAGTGAGTTTGACATTGAATATATAGAAAGGAGAGCTATCAAAGGACAGGTACTTGCAAATCAATTGGCTGATTCACCACTCTAGGATGATGAACCTTTACTAATTGAATTTCCTGATGAAACAATCATGCATCTCACTGAACATCCCTAGAAGATGTACTTTGATGATTCATTCACTCAACAAGGATCTAGAGCAGGGGTTCTCTTCATAACTCCACAAGGATACAAGATTCCCAAATCTTACAAATTGATGTTTCCATGCACCAACAATATCTCAGAATATGAAGCATTGGTCAACGGCCTCAAGCTAGCTATAGAATGGAAGATCATAGAGTTACATGTGTATGGTGACTCCCAACTAATTATCAATCAAGTCAATGGGGAGTATGAAACAAAAGATGAAAATTTGATGCCTTACAAGCAACTAATTGATAATCTTAAGAAGTACTTTGTCTTCGTCACCTTCCAGCAGATACCAAGATTAGAGAACAAGACTGCAGATGCTATGGATACCTTGGCATCCATGTTACAACTGGAGGAGCATCAATTCTGCTATGACTTTTTAGTGGAAGAAATATCCTATCCTACCTTTGATACCCCTAAATACTAGGTAATATATACCTTGACTACCCCAGATCACTCTCGGTATGCCAGTATCATTGCTTATCTTTCCAACCAAACCATTCCCACCAATTTATCCAGAAATGAGAAAAGATCCCTAATTAGGATAGCATCGCGTTACGTACTCATAACTAACAACCTATATCAACACAGTCTCGATGGTACACTTCTTCGGTGTTTAGAACTCGAAGAGTCTGATCCAGCATTAAAAGAAGTCCACAAAGGTGTATGTGGATCACACTCAAACGGATTTTCATTAGCAAAGAAACTACTCATAGTAGGGTATTATTGGCCTACCATGGAGAAAGATGCTATTCAATTTTCAAAATCATGTCTTAAATGCCAGACACATGGAAACCTTATCCATGCCCCTGCCAGAGAACTTATACCTTTTATAACACATTGGTCATTTCAGTAATGGGCCTTTGACTTGGTTGGACAAATATATCCCAACTCCTCAAATGGACACAAGTTTATCATTATGGCCACTGAGTATTTTACAAAGTGGGTCGAAGCTGTGCCACTAATCAAAGCCACTGGAAAACAGGTGGCTATGTTCATTATGAACTACATTATTTGTAGATATGGGATACCCTCTTCAATTGTGATAGACAATGGGGGCCAATTTAAAAATCAAGACATTGATGACCTTTGTGAACAGTTCCATATTACTCAACATTGCTCCTCAATCTATTATCCTCAAGGTAATGGAAAGGCTGAGGCATCAAACAATAATATTTTCAAGATCCTACATCAAACTGTGAGCAAGTCTGGTAGAGACTGGCACCTACAACTGAATCTGGCACTATGGGCCTATAGAACAAGCATAAGAACACCAACTGGAGCCACACCATTTTCTCTAGTCTATGGCACTGAAGCGGTACTACCTATTGCAGTTGAAATCCCATCTTTGTGGATATCTTTACAAGGTCAAACCACATAGATAGGGTGAATTCTCTGGACCTACTAGATGAGTGTCGGCAACAAGAGTTTGATCACCTCAAGGTATATCAAGCATGTATGTCTAAAGGCTACAATAAGAAGGTCAAACCATGCAAATTTGAAGTAGGAGATCTCGTCCTCAAGGAGAATCCTAAGAACCAGTCTAACAGGGAGCAGAAAGGAAAGTTTGAACCTAACTGGCTAGGACCTTATGTTATCACTGCTACTTTTGGGACTGGAGCTTATCAATTAGCTACACCTGAGGGAGACGTTCTTCCAAATCCTATCAACACTCTACATTTGAAGCGGTTCTACACTTAATGTTCGGCTAGCAGAGCCTATACAGCAAAAAATTCTTGCAAAATACCAAAAACATTCAGAAAATTGATCCTGAACAAATCCAAAAATAGTGGAAAGGGTCCTTCAAAAATGGTATCCTTGGGGAAAACCTGGTAAACAGGTGCCTTGATACTACAAAAACATTCAAAAAAAGAAAAAATAGTAAAAAAATTTTGAAAAAGAGAAAAGTGCCTTGATGAGCACCTGGTAAAACAAGCATCTTGGTAGCAAAAAGAAAGAAAAAGGTCTTGCCAAGTGGTGAAAGCCTGGCAATTAGGCGTCACTTGTGTTCTTTGCTCCATCTATCAATGCACTACTGATACTAGGCCTTCATAATTTTTCCTGTGCTCATATGCTGACTTCATTTTCCTACATGACTATCTTATCCTCGCTTGGGATTCGTCTATCTTTATGTCTTAGGAATAAGTCATTTTGGACTGGGGGCATATTTGTTAGCATGGTAAGTTGCAGTTGCTAGGTTTCTCTAGGTTGGTTTGCCTCACAGACACAATGTTTCTCGATACATGCAAAATAATGTCACTTTTTCAAAACCAAGGTGTATATTCAAGCATCACATATCCAGCATTAATATTTACATTAACGGAGTTCCTACAAGGCTATATTGGATCGCAAACATGAATGAATTATCCTATCAATACACAGACATGGAACACCATATTTCTTATATTCTAATTTTTTTATTGATGAATCTTTACTTTGTTTGACAGATGAATGAACAAGAACTACTTAAACACAGTTTGATAATGGTTTGATTATGATTCTTTAATGTCCTGGTGATGTTTTCAACTAGGGGCATCTAAGTAATTATAAATTTTATTAGATTGATTCACCATTGATAAATTATTATGTCTTCTTAGTTACTTAAAGACGTCTGCGCAAAGACAAAGAGTCACAAGGATAGGGGACATAATGTTTTCGTAAGTTTCTGCGTATGGTGATTATTTCAAATGATCCTATAAATTTCACCTAACTTGGATGTTTATGGTAAGAGCTACTACTATGGGTGGATAGCTGCATATATCTCGATCTTTGTTATGAGTAAACTATGGTGAATTTGAAACAATTTCCTTGTATATTTTCTGATCCAGATTCTCACTAAGGTATACGAATCATAATGTACCTGAGGATATGAATTTTCAAGGTCATTGCGGGTCCAATATCTTTCCTTATTCAGAATCTGGTATATTAAAAGGAAGGTGACTATTTTTTTCCTGGCTTCTATGCCTTGGTACCTAAGTCTATTTTTGACATTTCAATAAAATATAGTATTCATACTTTCATAATATCAGTGGGTATTAGTGACAGTTGTACTATCTAGTGGTATCTATTTTGAAAAGCACCCAATAATGATAAAAATGTTGCAATATTTGCTAATCAGTGACAAGTCCTAAGAGTTTGCATATAGCTGCATTTAGAGATTGCATGAAGCATTTATAACAGGAATAAAAGCATAAGTAATTTTGAGCTCAAAAATTATTTCTATCTTCTTCTAAATCCAAGTTAATTACATAATCAATGATTCCTGAAATCTTTGATCTATCAAGAACAAAATCGAACTCACCTTTATTAAACATGATTAACTTGGTAATCGTGTGTTTATTTTTAAAACACACCTTCTTTTCCCACTTCTTCTACTCCATTCTTTCTTGGCCTAACTGCTTCCTGAAAGTAATACGTTCATTCAACTAAGGGATTTTATTCTTTTCCTTTGATTTTGTTCCCGAGGGGCCATGATCACACTATCATCAATTAATTTTTTTCTCGAAACTACATTAAAAATGACTTCGTTATCAAACAAAATAGGGGCATAATAGTTTCCTTGACTAAGTCAGAACTGTTGGATAGAAAGCTTTGGTTCTTATGAGCTGATATCTTATGTTTCCTCATTTTTAAAATATTTTTAGTAAGCTCCTGGAAGCTTCTTACTAATTTTTGAACGACAACCAAGTTTAGAATCAGTATTATCAATTTTTGGATGACAACCAAGTTCAGAATTGGTATTTTTAAAATCTTTTATTGATCTTTGGGCGACAACCAAGTTCAAAATCAATTCTATCAGTTTGGTTTGATCAAGTGCAAGACTGGTCTCATCAACATTTTGTTCGACAACCAAGAACGGGATTCTCAATCTTTCTGAAGTCAAAATCAAAAACTTTCTTTGAATCAATGCGTTGCTCGCACACTAATTCAAAGAGGGGCAAATGTAACCACCTGGATTTGGTCTATATCGACCATAGACCCTATTTTCCCTAGGTGTGATCATACCCCCTGTTATGTCAAGACAATGTTACTTTGGCATAATTTATTATTAAATTAGATTTAATGTCCTAGGTAATTTTTATCACTAATTTATATTAACTACTTCAGCCATACAATTCAAATCAATTTCAACCTATCAAATATTATCAAATTCAAACAATGGCTAATAGTATTTAATTATAAAGGAATTAATCTATCTCATCACTTGCATTTTAAACCCATTCCCCTAGCCTATTAATTTAATTAAAATGGCTACAATCCTAATTAATTATCAAAAGCAATAAAAAGCTTACATAATTAATATTCCTATTTTTGAATGAATTAAATAAGTTTAATTCATTTCATTTATATTCCCCTAACCCTAACCTAACCTATCTCAGCCACTTCTACCCTGGGTTCTAACCCATCCCAACCTATTCCCCCCTTGCTAGTCTAATTCTAAGCCTAGTATAATTCTAACCTCCCTCCTAATGTTGTCACATTCCATTAAGGAATGATTAACAGCTCAACCCACTTGGGAGAGTCAACTTTCTCAAGCTTGACTCTCTCCAAGTCCACTTTCTCAAGCCACCCTCTTACACCCTTTCCATGCTTCTTTAAGGCTCTCATTAATGCCTCATTAATGAAGATTCCTTAAGCCCATGTCTCTCCCCATGCCTCTTAAATGCTTTCATTTAATGCATTTGACTCAAGCCCATCCTCATAAATACCTCTTACACCCTACTTATGAGCCTTATCTTCTAGAGTCTTCTTGGCTCTCTTTCCTAAATGGTCACATTCCTCCCTACTTTCAACCCAATAATATTGTGACAAGTCTCGCAATTTGATGCACTTGAAGAAGCACAATCCATGTACTTTCTTCTAGTGGAATCCTGACCTCTCTTTAGCTTTGCATCTGAACCAACCATTTTCAACCCCTTTTCTATAAATAGAAGGCATTTTTGAGAGCAAATGGCCCTCATTTTTAGAGTTAAATTGCATTGTTATGCTGTTTAGATATCTATAGCATTTTAGTTTCAATTCCATGCATTGTTATAATGTCAGTTTTCATAGCTTAATTACATACTTTCTAATCATTTAGCTTAGTTTTCAATTAAATCTCTCATTCTTAGGAATGTATTGTCACTGAATGGTGCATAATCTGAGGGCATGATTATGGCATTTTTCAAACTCTTCCTAGATAGGAAGAAATAGGTCAATGTTAGGGTTTTGTTCTTATATGCTCACTAATCCTTGTTTTACACTAACATAATGACTCATTGAAGTGTTGTGTCACAGGCAACAGGTGCATCATTTGACACTCACAAAAGGATCTACATTGGTGTGGTAGAACATGATGCAGGATGATAGGGTAACCAATGGAAAGAAGAAAATAGTTTCTTGGGAGAGGATGGAGATCAGATTGAGGGCACAATTCTTGGCCACTGATTATGAGATTCAAATGTATCAAAAGTTGCAGAACTTGAGGCAAAAGGAGATGACAGTAAGTGCCTATACCGACGAGTTTCAAAAATTGAGCCTAAGGGCAAGGAGAAAAGAAGAAGAAATGGAGAAAGTAGCAAGGTACCTAAATGGATTGAGGCAGGGAATCCAATATGAAATTAGCATGATGGCTCCTGACAGTATTCATAAGTGTTGTCAGTTGGCTTTGAGAGTAGAGGATAAGGCTAGAAGGAGAAATGATTTCCATCAAAGAGGAAGGGGAAATAACAATAACATAGGATTTAGAGGCAGGAGTAAATTTAGCAGAGGACAAAGCCCAAATAGGTCAGAAGAGAATCAGTCTATGGAAAATACTGGGAGAAATCAGTACAAAGACTCATTTAAAAGAGGAGGATACATAGGAAGAGGGCCTCCAAGAGGTAGATTTCAGTCCCAGGGAAGGACAAATTCAGTTTTCACTGGAAAATGTTATAACTGCAATCAAGTGAGCCATACAATGGGTAGATGTCCTGACAAGATCTCCACATCATCTATGGGGGAAAGAAGAAATTAGTTGGTGCAAGAGGATGACACTCAAAGTGTCACTTCTCCTATCTCCAAGGCAGGGCCAATATTGGATGGGGAGAATCTAATGTTGAGAAGGACTTTGTTGAAAGTTCCTAATACCATAGAGCCACCTCAAAGAAAGAATTTGTTTAAGACTACTTGTAGGTCTCATTAGAAGATCTACAAGATGATAGTGGACTCTAGATCCACTAAGAATATAGTATCAACAGAGATGGTGGACAAACTAAAACTTAGAAGAGTACCTCATACCACTCCCTACAAGGTATCATGGATAAACAAGGGACGATAAATACTGGTGGATGAACAAACTATGGTGGAATTTGAAATAGGTGAGTATAAGGACAAGGTCCTATGTGACATACTGCCTATGGATGCATGTCATCTTCTTTTAGGAAGTCCATGGCAATATGATGTGAAGGCTATTCATGATGGAGAAAAGAAAAATTATGTAATCACCAAGCTAGGGAAGAAGTTTCAAATGGATCCATTGTAGTAACCTAACGAAGAGAAGCATGTGGGAACCAGTGTGATGCTCTCGAGTGGAATGGAGTTTTTAAAAGTTGTGAAGAAGGAGAGAGGATTATATTGTGCAGTGATAATGAAGCTAAAGGAGGAGACCACGAAGAAATCCAACATGCCACCAGAGGTACAAGCATTATTGGAAAGGTATCATGACATAGTGGATAATGGTTTTCCAAGTGCATTACCACCCATGAGGGATGTGATTCATCAGATAGACCTCATACTTGGAGCAAATTTTCCAAACAAGGTAGCATATAAGATGACACCAAGTCAAAATGCAGAGATAGGAAAATAGATTTAACATTTGTTGGAGAAAGGACTAATAAGGAAGAGTTTGATTCCTTGTGTTGTGCCAACTGTCCTTGCACCTAACAAGGATGGAAAATGGAGGATGTGTACTGACTCCATGTCTATAAACAAGATCACAATCAGATATAGATTCCCAATGCCCCAGATTAAGGATTTGATGGATAACTTGGGAGGATCTTGTTATTTCTCCAAGGTGGATTTGAAGTCAGGGTATCACCAAATCAGAGTTAGGCCTAGTGATGAATGGAAGATAGCCTTCAAAACCAATGAAGGGTTGTATGAGTGGCTAGTAATGCCCTTTGTCCTAACTAATGCACCTAGCACATTCATGGGGCTCATGAATGAAGTGCTAGCAGATTTCATTGGTAAGTTTGTAATAGTATATCTTGATGACATTTTGATATTTAGTAGGTCCAAGGAGGAGCACATGAAGCATTTGGAGATGGTCTTGAGGAGGCTACTTCAAGAGAATTTGATGATCAATCAAGAAAAGTGTGAGTTCCTGAAAACTAAATTAGTTTATCTTGGTTTTGTGGTTGCTAATGGATGTATGAAGATGGATCTTGATAAGGTTAAGTCTATTTTAGAATGGCCTACACCTAGATCCATAGGGGATGTTAGGATTTTTCATGGATTTGCCTCCTATTATAGGAAATGTGTGAGAAATTTTAGTCATGTATGTGCCCCTATCCTCAACACTATCAAAGGAGAAATCAAATGTCAGTTTAAGTGGACTATAGCAGCAGACCAAGGATTTGAACTGTTGAAAAAAGGATAGAAGAATTACCTACACTTAGGTTCCCCAACTTCAACTAGTTATTTGTGGTGGAGTGTGATGCTAGTAAGCTAGCCATAGGAGAAATGTTAAGTCAAGAGGGACACCCTGTGGCATTCTTCTCAGAGAAGTTGAATGAGGCCAAACAAAATTACTCCACCTATGATTTTGAATTGTATGTCATGGTGTAAGCACTCAAAAAATGGAGGCATTATCTCCTACCAAGGGAATTTGTGGTCTACACAGATAATCGTGCCCTTATAAGTTTCCTGAATGGGCAAGAGAAATTGAGCCAAAGACACCTTAAGTGGGTAGAATCTCTGCAAGCATACACATTTGTCATCAAACACAAGAAAGGGGTTAGCAACAAGGTTGCAGATGCTCTTAGCAGAAGAGTACTAGCTATATAGGAGATACAATTGTAGAGTGTGGGGATGAATGATTTGAAAGACCTCTAAAAAGAGGATAATGATTTCAAAGATTCCTATGAGGCATGTGTAAAGTTCCAACAGGGGTTCAAAGTGGAATTCACTGACTATATGTTGCAAGAGGGACTATTTTTCAAAGGACACCTAATGTGTATACCTTAGTTCTCAATGAGGGAGAACATTGTGAAGGAGAAACACCAAGGAAGCTTGGGAGGCCACTTTGGAGTGGATAAAACACTTGAGCAAGTGAATAGGCATTACTATTGGCCTAGGTTATAGTCAGATGTTAGGAAATTTGTGGAGCACTGTCATCTATGTCAGAGGGCTAAAGGACAAATTAGTAACAGTGGATTGTATCAACCTCTATCCATACCTCAGAGGCCTTGGGAGTGCCTAAGTATGGACTTTGTTTTGGGGTTTCCTAAGACACGAAGGGGTCATGACAATGTGTTTGTTGTGGTGGACCGGTTTAGTAAAATGGCACACTTCATTCCATGCAAGAAAACCAATGATGCTTCACATATAGCAGGCCTATTCTTCAGGGACATTGTAGGAATCCATGGATTACCACTGAATATTGGAAGTGACAGAGATAGTAAGTTTGTGGGTCACTTTTGGAGGACCCTTTGGAAGATGTTGGGGACTAATTTGTCTTTCTCTTTAGCCTACCATCTACAATTAGTTGGGAAAATGAAGGAAATCAATAGGTCACTTGGGAACTTTCTAAGATGCTTGACTAAGCAACATGGATAGTCATGGGATCACATTATAGTCCAGGCAGAATTTTCCTATAATGAATCCACTAATAGGAGTATTGGTAAGAGCCCCTTTGAGATAGTCCATGGAACCAATCCTAGAGGGATCTTAGATTTGAGGAATCTCAATTTGAAGGACAAAAGGAGTGCCCAAGGGGTCATTTGTAGAATAGATGAAAGAGCTTCATGATCAAGTCAACAAGACTCTACAGAAGCAAGGGGAGAAGCATAAGTCCAAGGCAGACCAGACAAGGAGGGATTTACAGTTCAAGGTGGGGGATCTAGTACTTGCTTACCTCATAAAGGAAATACTACCCAAGGGTCATCCTACCAATTTACTCATGAAGAAGATAGGACCCTTAAAGATATTGCATAAATATGGAAAAAATGCATATGAGGTGGAGTTGCCTCCAAATTTGGGAATTTCACCCATTTTTAATGTATGTGACCTGTATCCCTATAAGGGACCATCACCAGACATAGGTAAACCCACTCTTACAGATTTTGGAGATGATGATTGGGTTAAATATTTGCCTACTTGAATCCCTCTGCAGTTAGATAGTATACTGGATTCTAAGATGATCAAGAAAAGAAGGAAGGGTACTTACAAAGAGTACCTAGTCAAGTGGTAGGGACTACCTAAAGCTGAAGCCACTTGGATAACTGAGGCAAAAAATATGAAACATGGGGTCACCATTGAAGAACTCCTAACTTAAGGGACTTGAGTTCTTTGTCCCAGAGGAGTATGGTGCAGAGAACCTCCCATTTTCGTGTGGTTTGTGTGTTTTAGGGTTGTGTTAGGTGTTTTGTGTGGGATGGAATAAGATCCACTAGGTTGGATCCAAATTTGATCACCTCCATGATTGTAAGAGCCAAAAGTGCTCACTAGGTGATATTGTGGTCATTTTGACCTAGGAAGGTAAAAGTTGATGTTTTTGTGTAACTTGGGTTTAGAATGTCTTCTAGGACACTAAGTAACCTAACTAAGGTCATGGAAGTCAAAAACATCCATTGAGTTGACTAAACTAGCAACTTTCAAAAGTTGCTCGAGCAACTTTTGCAACTTTTTGCAAGAAGTTGCAAATGGAGGTTGGAGCAGTTGTAACTACCCATGCTTGGGTATTTGAGCATGGATCTTTGATTTTCAGAGGTTTAATGGAGTTTTGGATTACATCGCATATTTGTGTACTTTCTGTACAGATGTCACACTATATTTGTGTGTAATTTGCATTGTTTCTTTCTTTCTGTATGACTGTGTACGGATTGAATTGGGTGATTGGACCCCGTGGTGGTGTAGTGGTTTGAATTAGCTCTTTTATGCATTTAGTAGTTTGATTTCAAGTCGTCATGGTGTAAAGTTGTAATAAGATTTAAGCCACTGGTCTGTAAGATCTACTTACAAAGTTACAATGGTAAATATGGCTCTAACCTAAGCATCCACCGGTGGAAATGGCTGAAACCATGGGGGATGAAGGGTTAGGGTCTGTACATATAGTTTTTATTTCCTTATTGTTTTGGAAGTAGGATTCCTAGACTTGGAATAAAGCCATATGGCTGACTGTTACGAACAGGTGAGCCTGGACATGGTAAAGATCAAATTGCATAGAGCGCCCATGATCTTGAATGGTGAACTTAGTGGAATTTTTAGAAGCCCTAAAGTGTTCCCATGAAGGATCAAATGGTGGGAGGTGATGATAGAAATTTTGAAGACCAATTTGGAGACATTTTATGTTGACTGGTCTAGAGGCCTAAAAGATAGGCTAAAAACTAGGGCCTGGTGATAACTAGGGTTGTGGGTGCATTCAGAAGCTAGGATTTTGGATTCTAGTAGTGTTGGTGGATACCTTGAAGATTTTAAAGGTCTTCTATGAGGGTGTTTGGAATATTTGGGATCTTTATACCTAAAATAGTGAAATTTGACCTACTAGGGAATAGGGCTATTAGGCCTCTTAGTGTATTTGGCAACAATTGGATTATTGGAGTGTCCAGAAGAGTTGGAATTAATTCCAATGGGTTTTTAATGGACCTAGAACATAGGAAAGATTCTATGAGGTGTGTGGGAAGATCCTAAGCAAGGGTTTGGGATTCTAGGGGAAATATCTAGTGAAGAAACCTAGGAAATTGAACAACTAGTTGGACTAGTTGATCCTAGAGGTATTTTGTGTATTCCATAAATCAACTATACCTAGGAGGCAAGTTGATAGAGAGGATCTAGGAGATCCACATTGGATAAGTTCACATAGTAGGAGTAACTATTGGATGGTAAGAATATATTAGAAGCATTTTGGGAAATAAATCACTAGAACCCTAAACCCTCTGCATTAGCAGTCAGCGCTCAATGTTTGGATTCAAAGCTAGCTATGGTGGTTATTTGTCCCATGGGGAACAGATTGGTGTTTCAAGGTCTATGGTGGACTCAGGGAGCCCAACATGGGGCACTAGTACTTTTGTAGTACTGGGCATGCTTTGGTAGCATGCAAAGAAGGACAAGAGGACTCAATGTGTTTAGAGGTGCTTTGGTTGTGCCAAGTATTCTTTGGTAGTATGCATAGGGAGAAGGACGACTCAGTGGTCCAAGTCACTCAAGTGGGATGCATTATTGAGCAAGGGAAACTTGAGGAGTCCTGATGTACTAAGGCAGTGCAGTGCATAGTTCAAAGGGAGCATGCATAGTTGAGCAAGGGGGAGCTACGGTGGTTCCAAGGCATTCAGAGTGGCACAGCGAAGATTAAGAGAACTCAGGAGTTGAGATCACAAAGGCTAATGTTAGTAGCTTGGGTCTTATGGTGGATTCCATAGTCGAAATCATAAGGTGGCCAGTATAAGAGGGGTTCAACAGGGTTGGACAGGAGTAGAGAAATAGGCTCAAGGATGCGTGCATGGAGCACCAAAGGAAGCAGAGCCAAGGAGGTTCGACATGCACTTCTATTCCGTGAGGTGTATGTTTATGCAATCATGTGGTGGACACTTGATGTTTGGGGTAAGGCATAGTCTGGAAGCAAGAAATGGACTCATCCACAATGTGAGTCATGAATAAGGCTTGTCAGTGCTACGCATGGTTGGAATTCTTAGGGAGAGGCTCATCCTGGGCATGAGCTAAATCTAGCCCCGTGACAATTGGTATTAGAGCATAAAATTTTATCACGCTGATACCCAACTTTTGGCAAGTTGGTATCATAGCATAAAGATGGTCAAACAAATATGCAGCTTGTGGTGAGTTGGTATCGACAGTGTTGGATTTGGTTTCAGTATTGGAACTTAGCTTCGGTAGTCAAGATGTGGCAAGGTGTCACAAGGCCATAATGTAGTGATGGAAATGGTGCAGCAGAGGTTGTTCTTGCTCCTCAGAGTGCAACTTCAGGGAAGTTGGCATTATCTGGGACATGTAAGACTAGTACATAGGGGTTGCGGGGAGCAGTGAGGTGTAGGAGTTGTATGGTGCAGTTTCGAGTTGCAAGTTTGGGTTGTAGGGTGGCTATGGTGGTTATCCTTAGTGAGGTGTAGGAGTTGTATGGTGGAGTTCTAAGGAGTAAATTTGGGTTCCAAGGTGGCTATGGTGTTCATCCTCATTGTGGTGTAGGGATTGCATGGGGTGAGTCCAAGGAGTAAAAGTTTGGGTTGTAGGTTGGCTATGGTGGTCATCCTCAATGAGGTGTAGGAGTTATATGGAGAAGTTCTGAGGAGAAAATTTGGGCTGCAGGGTGGCTATGGTGGTCATCCTCAGTGAGGTGTAGGAGTTGTATGGTGCAGTTTTGAGGAGTAATTTTGGGCTACAGGGTGGCAATGGTGGTCATCCTCAGTGAGGTGTAGGAGCTATATGGTGCAGTTCTGTGGAGTAAATTTGGGTTGTAGGGTGGCTATGGTGTTCATCCTCAGTGAGGTGTAGGATTTGTATGGCGCAGTTCTGAGGAGCATGAATGGTTTGCGTGGAGCAGTGTGGTGTAGGGATTTAATGGGGTGAGCCTGAGGAATAAAATATGGGTTGCAAGGTGGCTATGGTGGTTATCCTTAGTGTGGTGTAGGATCTTGCGTGGAGCAGATCTGAGAAAAAACAAAAATGGTTGCAAGGTGCAATGAGGAGTAGAATATTGTCTCGGGCATTATTTGAAGCATGAAAACCATGGTGTTGTTAAAGGTAGAGTAATGTACGGTCTTGCTCGAGACATCATCTAAGGAGAAAGAATGTTGGAGCTTCTTAAGGCAGTATGGTGCAGTACTCTTTTTGGGGCAGGTTGGAGGTGGTTTATTTCGGGCCACAAGGTGTGGTGCGGTGTAGGATTTACATGGTGTGAATCTAAGGTGTAATGGGTTGGTGGTGTAACAGGTTAGCTTGGTGGCTATGGTAGAAGGCTAGGCAACAGTGTTATGGATCATAAAAACTTGGGTTGTAGAGTGACTATGGTGATTATTCTCAGTGTTGTGTATGTTGGTGTTTGGTACATCATCTGAGGAGTAAACTTGGGCTGCAGGGTGACCATGGTGGTTATTCTTAGTGTGGTGTAGGTTGGTGTTTGGTACATCATCTGAGGTGTAAACTTGGGCTGCAGGGTAACTATGGTGGTTATTATTAGTGTGGTGTAGGTTGGTATTTGGTACATCATCTGAGGTGTAAATTTGGGCTGCATGGTGTAGAGTGGTCTACGTTGGTGTTTGGTACATCATTAGAGGTGAAAACTTGGGTTATAGAGTGACTATGGTGGTTATCCTTAGTGTGGTGTAGGTTGGTGTTTGGTACATCATCCGAGGAGTAAGTTTGGGTTGCATGGTATAGAGTGGTGTAGGTTGGTATTTTGTACATCATTTGACGTGCAAAATTGGCAGCTCTTCGATACAGTTTGGTGTAGGATTGTGTTTGGTACATGATCTGAGGTAGGTTTATGCAAGTACTAAGGGTGGCACAAGGTTCTAGAAGTGTATCGGCTGACAGGTGTTGGTGGGCATTTTGGGTTGAGATGTTGAGGATAGGGATTGGATGCAGGGCATGTCATGAGGTCATGCAACAAGCAGGCAGAGTGACACAGCAAGAGGTCAATGGGGCCGAAGGTTGAACACGTGTGACTCTGAACTTGGGAATGCTAGGGCTTGCACAATTAGGTTGTGGTTGGCTTTTCTTTCAGTGGATGTTAGGAATGGTTCTTGGATAGCTGAAGGTGGAAGACAAAAATTAGGGTGTTGTCATGGGATGGCACAACAGGCTGAATAGAGACAGAAGTATTTGGTATACGGTTTTTGAGGTTCCATTCTATATGGGCGGCTCAGTGGAAGTTAGTCATGGAGTGGATTCATGCAGTGGGTAAGCATTTGGTATGTTGGAAGTATCAAGTATGTCACAATGATAGAAATGGTACAAAGGTGTGGAGAGAAGTCTAAGTTCAGGGCACATAGGCATCTACAGATCCCTTTGACAGGTTCTAAGGTTGCAAACTATGGGTCTCGAGTCGATGGGTCTGGCATTGAGGATGTCACCTATTTTAGAGTGGGGGAGGATGTAAGGGGCTAGAAATTCACAAGATGGAAGTCTGAAAGGATGGGGTTGTGCGGTGTGTTGGGCACCCATAGTTGTGGTGTAGGATCTCATCAAGGACAGATCTCAGTTGTGGTGTAGGATCTCGCATGGTGCAGATCTAAGGTGTAACCATGGAGGGTAAGTGTCAAAGTGCATCAAGAGCGGCTAGGGTGGCCAACCTCCCTCAAGAGGGATGAAGTAGAGTAGTCCTTCCCTCCTGTCTTGCGGTAAGACTTGAGGTGACGTATAGATAGAGGTGAAATGGAGTAGATTCACCTTATCACAAGGTGGTGAGGTTTATAGGTGGATGTATACTCGTGGTCCCTATCTCGGTGAAGTGGAGTAGCAGAGCCAATGTTGGGGATGAGTCCAGGGGAGTTGTCCATGAGCTGAAATATGGGGAAGCAGAGTACCTAGTCCCTAGGATGGAGGAAACTACACAATGGGTTGTCCAATTAGGAGAGTCAGAGCTTGTGTTGGGCAGGCTATGCGGGTGAGTGATGTGGAGCCAGATATCCATGAATGGTGGATCTAGGGGGTGTTTCACTGGGTACACATCCAGGTTACATGGAAGGTTGGATTTGCATTGAGATTTGGTATCTCAAGGGCCTACAAGTAGGGTCCAAGATGGTAGATGGGATATGGTGTTCCAGAGGAGTGCTCACAATGAGCCAATCCATGAGGCAGATTCATACAAGTGATCGAAGGTGTTGTGGTGCATGACTGAAATGGTGATATGGTTCATAGGCAAGGTGCTATGGTGGTATAGTCGAGTAGGAAAGTGAGTACAACAACCAAGGGATTGGGATGGATCATGGAATAAGGGCGTAGAGCTAAAGTAGGTATGCATTACACAAGGAATCCATGGAGCTAAGATTGTAGGGATGCATGAATTGGTTTGAATGCAATGGATGCATGAGTAACAGGGTTCACCAACAATGTCATGTAGACAGAAACCAGGGGTCAAGGAAGTCAGTGCTCAGTGTTTGGATTCAAATCTAGCTATGGTGATTAGTTGTCCCATGGGGAATAGATTGGTGCTTCAAGGTCTATGGTGGAGTGAGGGAGCTCAACATGGGGCACCAGTACTTTGGTAGTACTTGTCATGCTTTGGTAGCATGCAAAGAAGGACAAAAGGAATCAATGTGTTCAAATTTTCTTTTTTGTGCCAAGTATGCTATGGTAGTATGTGCAATGAGTAGGAGGAGTCAGTGGTCCAAGTCACTCAGGTGGGATGTAGTGTTCAGTAAGGGAGACTCAGGGAGTACCAATGTACTGAGGCAGTGTAGTGCATAGTTTAAGGGGAGCATGTATAGTTGAGAAAGGGGGAGATACAATGGTTCCAAGGCATTCAGAGTGGTGCAGCGGTGATCAAGAGAACTCAGGGAGTTGAGATCACAAAGGCTAATGTTAGTAGCTTGGGTCTTATGGGGGATACCATAGTTGAAAGCATAAGGTGGCTAGTATAAGAGGGGTTCAACAAGGTTGGATATGAGTAGAGAAATTGGATCAAGGATGTGTGCATGGAGCACCAAAGGAAGTAGATCCAAGGAGGTTCAGCGTGCACTTCTATTCCATGGGGTGTATGTTTATGCAGTCAGGTGGTGGGCACTTGATGTTTGGGGTAAGGCATAGTCTGGGAGAAAGAAATGGACTCGTTCACAATGGGAGTCATGAGTAAGGCTTTCCAGTGTTGCATGTGGTTGGAATTCTCAAGGAGAGGCTCATCCTTGGCATGAGCTAAATCTAGCCCCATGACAGTCGCTATGAGGATCTATTGGATGAGCAATATATGTAATCAACCTTGCTCCAGCTCCCACAAGTAGATGTGGTTGGTATCATCTAAATCCCTACTGGTATATAATTTTTCTATCTACAATCTTTTGCGCCAAAAAATTCATGTCAACTGCTACCTAATTACCTATAATAAGAAAATGTAAGATTTGGTACATAGCTATCAAAGTAAAAGTCATCTCCCATTTAGTCAGATGAAAAGACATTGTAAATGTGTCCCACATCTCCATTAGTACCATCAATTTAGGTATGTGGAACCACATCATTTATAGTTGGTACTCCCACCATAGGCCCAACCATCAAAGACAATTGTGTTGGCTTGCTGGAAACTCTCTCTCCCGACCACATCGTGTACTAAGAAAATGTCCACTAGTATGGTTACAAACCTCTAAAAGAGTTTACAAGTAGATAAATTGTGATGTATCAATCACATGTAACATCTCTATAAAAATTTATATCATATCTAAACATGTACATTGAAATTTTAGTCTTTAATTCCTAACAACACCTAGGTGACATGAGGGTGCCAAAGCATCTGGCACCTCAAGATGCATGCACAAAATTCAAACACTAGCACATCCAAAGGAAACTAGCGTTCAATTTTATCCAATATATGCGCAGATCCCAATTCCAAATGCAAAAACTGGGCACATGAATTGCGTTGAAAACTAAAAATGCATGAAAATTCATGAAAAATGGTGAAAAGAGGTGAAACATGGTATACCTCATCTAGGGGCTCATCATCCTCCATGGTAGTGCTCAACTCAACTTTGTTTGCCCAAAACACTCATCTGAGAGGCATTTTTGTTGAAGCTCTATAGAAAACTCAAAGAAAATCTCATGATGAATAGTGCAAATGACCCTTTTGGGGCCCATCTTCTAATATATAGCTAAATACTCACCCAAAAAATTGAAAAAAAAATGTGCCAGTATTGGATTCTATTCCTTCCTACTTTTTTTCCATTTACTAGAGGCAAAAAAACAAGGGGGTATGTATTCACACCTCATCATAATTTTCCATTCTAACTAGTACTAATGCTTCTTGATCAGCAGTCTTCTCACTGAAGTAGCTTCTTCTATTTTTGACACTAACAAAATTTTAATTTTTGCAGTGCCTAATTTTTCATGATAGATGTTATGGTTTCACATTGAGCACTATGGGCATCACTTTTGTTCACTTAGTTGACCTCTATGGCCACTACGGTATCCTTTTTTGAGGTAATAAGTACATTTAATGCACTACAAGAGTTTAATGAACACAGTTCTAGGCTAAATTAGTGCACTTGATCCCTTGATTCAATTGGTTCACTGAAGTGGGGGCAAGATGTACTGTCCCAAATTGAACATTGTCCATTTATGACACCTAAACATTAGGCTCGGTGAAATTATGACAAAATTTATGATCGAGCCTTCGCATTTTGACATAATAGATTTAAGAGACAAAGAATTCATGACCCCTAGCCCAAATCTAGAGATAATTTAGTTGGATGAAAATGTGACTCACAGACATCTATGTGGCATGCAAACGTCCCAATAAAAAATTTGATTTTAAATAGAGTGTATTCCACATTAGGTCACTTTTGATGCATGTCCCTTCGCCTGGGCATGTTCAAAACAACTACTCTTACCCATTCTCAGCAACAAAACCCTCTATTCCACTCATTTTTTACTCTCTGACAACACAATATCACTTTTGGCTCTTTCTTTGACTTTCACAACAGAGCTCTATCAAAATATACACACTATCTTGCAATAGCTTAGTCTCATCAGCTGCACATACAAGTTATCATCTCAAGATAGGGGTCTACAGTGTGTAATGTTATCTCTTCTCTCTTATCTTTTGTATCTAATATCTCATTTATCAAATCTTTAAGTCAATATTATCTATTTTCATTTGATCTTATGTAATAGGAGTTTTTTTCCATTAAACAAGGTTTGTTTTTATTAATTTATCAAATATCATTTTATCTCATGCAGTAGGGGTTTTCCTCCATTAAGGAGAGTTTCTTTCTGTTTCATATCTTACGTAAAAGGGATTTTCCTCCCTTAAGTGGGGTTTGTTTCTATTACTCTA
This sequence comes from Thuja plicata, assembly GCA_018584345.1. Lineage (NCBI taxonomy): Eukaryota > Viridiplantae > Streptophyta > Pinopsida > Cupressales > Cupressaceae > Thuja > Thuja plicata. Next base: position 4,886,123 of record MU224136.1, on the reverse strand, counting down.
TTTTTTATTGGTTTTATTCCAAATCTATCTATTTGGTTGTCTATGGAGGTGGAAACACCAAAATAGTAGTACGATTATAGTAAGCCCCTGTATAGTCCCAACATTTTTAATTGTCATTGTGCATAGGTGGTGAACAAATCTTCAGAGTGAAGAGGAGCGCATAGGAGGGAGCCAGGCAAATTTCTTCTCTTTTGTTCATACAAATGACAACACACTACACAAACATCCCTGTGGTGTGTTGGTGTTCAAGGCCAAGACGGTGTCTGTTCTAGGGTATAAAATTTAATGTTCTAGTTTTCCATTTTTGTTGTCATAAAATATGTACTTCTCTCTATTTAAAGGTTATTTTAGTATTTTACTTTTTGTGTTTAGTTAGTAGTCATTTTAAATTTAATTTATCTTTCAATCTCACCAAAGCACTAGTAAAGTGAGGTAGCGTAAGGTACATTTTCTCTTCACGGTCTCGACTTCCTAAGGGTAGAAAATCTCCTACTCTACACTATTTTGTAAATTTATCTAAGGGTTTGAGGATGAATCTAGAGAAGGAAAAGGTAATTGTAAATTAGCCTATATTGGTAAATATTTTTTACATTAGCAGTTCCCTATGTTCAATTTTCTTTAATAGTAAGTTCATAATAAATTTTAAAGCCATATGTGTGCCAATAATTGATACAATGAGAATATGAGAAAAATTGTTGGATATAATGAATGCTAAATGCAAGGAGAAGGTTGACAAGAATATGAGGAAATGGATATGAAATTGGGGAACAAATTGATAGTATATTTTAGAAAAGGGAGATTCCACAATGGGCATATCATGAATTGAATATGAAGAAATTTGAACCATACTTGATTATAACAAAATATAATTCTATCAATGCATACAAATTTGAATTCTCTAAGGACTCAGCACATTAGTTGTATTTAATGGAGCAAAATTGTGTGACTATCACTATGGATTGACAAAAGAAAGAATTATATAGATGAATTGAATAGCTCTTGTTCTAGATGAATTTTAAGAGATGTCATGTATTTATTTGATGTTTCTTTGATTAAAAACATTTTGATGAAAGTGATTCTTTCATTTCAATTACCTGGGATGTAAGATGTAGGAGCACCTTAAGTGTAAGCAATCTTGCATAAATAAAATGTATTTTTTGTTTGGGCTATTTTAGGTTTTCTTAGTTGATATAGTCATTTTAACTTTGCTACATAAATATTTCTCATTATAGGCTACGTTTAGAGCACATTGTCCAACACATAGTAATTCTATTGTGTGGTATCACAAATTCAATACAATGCCTTTAAATTATAATCAATATAACATAATGGTGTCCTTCACATGTTCAAGTCGATGCTTAAATGTTTATTGTGTCACAATTCAAGCTAATTTATCAAAACATGTGAGTTCTAGTATTTCCAACTAAAATTCAATTTTGGTCAAGCTAAATTTGATATAGATCACAACCTTTCTAATAAAAAATGTTGACTATATATATATATATATATATTACTTTAAACAAAAATTTATCTAAAAAATTATAAAAAAATCTTTTCACAACGTTTACTCATGTAAATAATATTTTTTTAAAAACATAAAAGGCCCTTCTATAAATCTAAAGGTGTGATTTTTAAAAATATAAAATGTGTAATACTTAAATATTATTTATATTTTTTAATTTTACTTTTGGATAAACAACTAAGACAAAATGTGATGTCCTATCAAAATAGTTATGTTTTCATTGCACACAAATTTTAAAATTTATTTTAAAAATATATTTATTAAAATTGAATAAAAATTAATTGCTATATTAAATTTTTAAGTTATAAATATAAGAAATTTCTATATAAATGATGTATCATTTAATTGCATTTTTCAACATTTTGTTAGCAACTAAATTATAGTGTCAAAATTATATAAATAACATTCAAATAATGTTTTAATTTTTTAACATAAATATAAAATACATTAAAAAAATCTATATTTCATTTTTTACATTATTTTAAAAGTTAAACTGCATGTCAATTTTTAGTGATTCAAGTTTTAAAAGTAGATCAATGTTAATCCTATTCTTTATAAAAGTGTGACACAACTTTGATCTTTCACTTCCCAAATAGAGACTTATTTGAGTTGTCTGCCACACATTTGAATCTTTCACCAACTAATGCCATTTATAAGATTATTGGTCCTAAGGAAGTATTTAGTTAAGGATAGAAGAAATTTCCAAGCTTACATCGTGGCAAACTCATGTAACATTTCAAAAATTAAAGGAGAAATCACTTAATATTGGTGTGAGGCCTCACCTCGAGCCCATCGTAGCTTTCCATACATTTGTTTATGATAGACTTAGCACATGATACACTATATTTTGATGCACTTTGAATTTTATGCTTTATGTCGTGGATTGATCATTTTGGATGTTGGATACATGTTACTTTATGATGCACATGATGGACTATATTATGTTTCTATTATGGACCTTTCATTTCGAGACATTTGATTTGGAAAAATATTATGATTATGTGATATATTAATGATGATATTAGAATTATTAGAAATTGACATTTTCTTGAGTTAGGATGCAATGTGAATTTTACTTTATGATATATGCTTAAATGAAACTATTATTTCTCATGATCTTAGGTGATAAAATCTAGTATGTAAATATTTCATTAAGGTTTTGAATATTATTTATTTCTTTATGAAGCATATTTTATCTCCTTGGACTACTGATATTTGAATTCAATGTGCAGGTATGAGACCATGGTATTAAATTTGGGGAACCAAACATAGGTATATGTGAATTCAGTAAATGCCAAGGTTGCATCTAATGAGAGACAAGACCTCGTTGTATCATGATTTAATTTGTAAATGTAAATGTTTGAATGGTTGTATTTATTTCATAAATGTTAATTTCATATTTAATTCTTTGTATTTTATGCTCAAGTGGATATGTCATGTGTCTAGTGATGTGTAAGTATTTGTATGTGTCACTTGACACTTGTGTATGAACTTAGAACCATGGCATGTCCACTTGAGGATTGGGTTCTCACCTACCTAGGTGAGTACCAAAGTAGATCCCCATGTGTATTCCTTGATTAGGGAGCTGGAGGTGTGGTCACTTCAATTGAATTTCGTGAGTATGCTTTAAGTGGACTTTTGGAGGGTTAGAAAAGTGCGTAGGGGTATGTTAGGCTCGTTTTTAGGTAGCTCACTTGTTATACCTATGGGTAAGGGTCATTTTTAACCCTGGGTTGACTAAGAGACCCTTCCAAAATTTGAATTTTTAAGATGGACAAAAATCAACTTTTGGAAGCATGATCTTGGATAGACCACTCTTCCATTTAGGTGCAAAGACTTTGCTTACCTTTTTGAGTTTCCCTTTCTGGATCTATTTTTAGAAAGTTGTAAGAGCCTTGGGAAAGAGAAACCAATGATAGGCTTTCCTTTTCCCCATGATTTTCTAGTGGCCTTTTTAGTGGTGACTCTCCATGTTGGAGAGTTTGAACACCCACTCTCTAACTTGGAGACTTGACTAGTATTGGTGAAGTTTGGAAAGGAGGACTTAGGCTTTAAGGGAGCTCTTCAAAAAATTTCTTGTCATAAGCTTGGACTTAGGTTGGTGGACTTCATGAATTTTACTCCATGTTCATTTTATGTTGTAATGGAAATGAATGTAGCATGCTAGTATATTTTGAGAATTGATGTTATGAATGTCTTGTGTTTTGCTTCAATGTTGTTTTGTGAAGAGTTTTCTTGTAATGTATCTTTGCTTGTTGTTGTGTATGGGAGTCTCAAGGTCTACTCACCCTTGGGAGGGAAGAGTATCCTTGGGGGTGAAGGAGTTTGACATCCCATGGGTGTAGATTCTCTCCTCAAGGAGGAGAGGGAGAAATCATGGAGTATGGGCTCCAAGAGGCCAACCTTGTTATTTTCTTTGGGGTCATAGGGGTGTTGTTTTTGGATTGAATCCATGGGGGTCATGAGGGTGCATGAGAGTAGGATAAATATGTTAAAGAAAGGATCTTGTAATCCTTGTGATGTCATTGTTTTTACTTTTGGGTTTGGCCTTCTCCCTATTGGGTACTTGGTTCCCTTCACCCCATTTTTGGGTCCTTGTGTGACCCATTGCGGATGCCTTGGTTAGGAGTATTGTGAAAGTTTGTATTTTTGTTATTGTTGTTTTGTTAGTGTGTATGTAACCCACCTTTGGATGGTTCCCCAAGCTTGAGGGTGGCTTCTTAGAGACCTAGGTTGGGAGGTGAGCTTCTCATGGTCTTTTGGATATTCTTTTGCAGATTTGGGGTGCTTTTGAACTCTTAAAGAAAGGAGAGGAAAGCTTGAGAGCAAAAGAAATCTGCATATTTTACTTTTTGGTTTATGTAAATGTCTATGTGGCTAATGTAATGTAATCTAGTTTTTGTGTAAAGAAAATCTTGAATAGGAATATTTTTTCTTGATCAACATTTGGTATATGTGATAGTCAATGTGGCTATATTTTTTGTATTCTAAACCATGTAGTGAAAGAGAAGTATTGTTCTTTTTAAAGGAATTGTAATAGTATGATAATGTCATCTTAGAAAGTTCAAAATAAAGATGTTTGCAAAGTGATGGTTGTAACAGCCTATTGAGTTAATGATAGAAAAGCTTTTGTATATCCATGTTTGGAAATTTTAAATACTCAAAAAAAAGACAGTGAAAATGTCCTCATATGAATATATATTGCAGATTTTGTCTTTTAAAAAAAAGGGAAACCATTGGAGATTTTAATTTGGCATGTTTCAAAGAAAATGTAAAATAAATTTAGTAAAAATAAAGATATTTTGCTCCTATTTTTATTGCATATTTCATTAGGAAAGATTTCTTTAGTACAAAAAAAAAATTATATAAAACCAGTTATGCATGAGAGAAATACTCTACTTTTATGGTCTCATACATCTAACTTTTTTGCCTCCAAGACTTGTTTTAATACCCTTTAGCTAAATCTGTTATTTATGTGATTTCTACTTATGTTTACATGTAAATTTTAGAAAATTTGATATCAAGAAGTAATATATTGGAAACTCTTTACATTTTGTTATTTTTTAGCAGAATAATTTAAATAGCATATATGCATTATATATATATATATATATATATATATATATATATATATATATATATATTTATTTATTTATTTATATTGTTAGAATGAATTTAGAATAACTGAGAGGGGGGCTGAATCAGTTATCCACAGGTCTAGATGTGCCCATTGAAACTTTATACCAAATTAAACAACTCATATCTGCTCGGCAGTGATAGCATAAGTTCAACTATATAAGTATGCAGTTTACTGTTCAAATGAAATAAGCTTGCAGAAACTTAATAGTAAAACACAATATAAACATTCACACAAGTCGACACCAGTATTTAACGTGGAAACCCAATTTGGGAAAAAACACCAATAACATGCTATCAAGTTTTCACTCTTATGAAGTGATGCCCTATTAAGAGCCAACCCTGTTAAAGGTTACAAAACAAACTGCTAAATGTGACCTAGTTAAAGGATTTAATCACCCTGTCAGGAGTGGCCTTGTTAGAGGACTTAGAACATTCCAATCTGAATGTCACATTGCTTGAAGGATTTATAAAATGACTGTTAGGTCAACCTAGTTAAAGGATTTCAACTGATACAATGGTTAGAAAGTAATTAGCAGGTTTGATTTGATTCATACAACTTACTTTGCAATCCACATCTAATTTCAACACTTATGCTAATTCACTGAGTGGCCTCGATTCTCATCTCAAATTCCAGATCTGCTTGGGAATTCGTCAAGCAATCTCTCTCTGCTTCTCTGCTCAGCCTTCTTTGCTTAGATCTTGCCACTCAGTCAATTAACCGTGCAATCCTCTTGCATATTCTACATACACATCTATCTTCACTACTACCATGAATAACCCCTTGAGGTTATCATATACCTCTCCATCTAGGTCAGATACATCTTTTGCCGCTTAATCAAGATCGTAGATCTTAGGTTAGGTCAGATCCAATGAATCTTTCCATCATTACATTTAATTTATTTCTCCAATATTATCACCAATTAAATCTTTGATCCATGCATTAATTACGGTTATCTATGCATTTACATAGTGTAGATCAAACGTGCTTATCCTTAATTAACTTTACATATCCCAATAAAATCAATTATGTCGGCTAGAGATCTTAAATATCATCAATCATCAAAATACTGCTACTCAGCCAACATTGTGTTCATCAGCAATTTATTGACGCTCGGCACATACAAGAAAATATGCTTGGCACACACTGCTACTCAACTGACACAAAACTTGCTTGGCATAAACTGTTCTCAGTAAATTGTCAGTGAAAGATAAATAACATATCACTTTGCCAATGTGCCAACTGATAAAGTACCCTTTGTAATTCCTCATAACTCCACCATTCTTCTTGGTCTTCTTCTTAAATCTCCTCCATCAATCAATAGATATGGTACTCAAATAGATAGCAATAGTCTCACCTTTTAAGTTTTGACATCAATGACAAAACAATAATTATTTCCATTGTAGCTTTCCAAACAATATTTCCAACAATCTCCCTCCTTGGCATTGATGGCAACACAAAACAATAAAACAATAATATTACAAACATAGTTACCATACAATCCAAAAAGTCTTCTTGTGTTCCTTGGTATGAACAAATATTTATTAATGTCTTTAGCTTCATTCTGATTCTCATCTGTAAAACTTTTCTCCCTCTGTGTTTCTATTTCGGTTCATCAATCTCTTTTCCTCTAAGTAGTAAACTCTCCCTGTATCTTTCTCAGTATAATTCTCCCTCTTTCAGTAAACTTCTCCCTCTTTGAAAACAATGCCAAAGACGTTGACATCTTCATCATGTAGATTCTTCTGTTCTGAACTTTGTATCATGTTGTTCATGTCATCTTGCTTATGACTGATCCACTTTTCTTTTTTAGTATGTATCTCACAACTTTAGGCAGCATCCTAAAGTGTGACTGTCTGTGCATCAATGTGAAAAATATTTTGAATATAATATTTGATGCAACAATACTATTAAGAACTAATTAGCCTCAATTAGGGGAATCACCCCTAATTTACCTCACAGATACTAATGAGCATCCTTGGGTAGTGCCTTTGTAAATAAGTTTGCTAACTTTTCCTTAGTGTTCACATATTCTAGTCTCACTTCCTTCTTCTGAACTAGCTCCCTCAAGTAATGATACTTGATAGCTATATGCTCTATCTTAGAGTGCATTATAGGGTTCTTTGAAATATTAATGGAACTCGTATTATCACAATATATGACAACTGGTTCTGTGATCTCTTCTTTCATACCTTTCAGTAGTATCTTCAACCACACAATATTAGAGAAATTAACTGCTACTACCACATACTCGACTTCAGTTGTAGATTGTGAGGTGCAGTTATGTTTCTTGCTTGTCCATGAAACTAATTTTTTTCCCAAAAGAAATGCTCCTCCTGTGGTGCTTTTTCTATCATCTACATTTTCAACCCAATTAGAATCAGTATAAACTCTGAGTTCAAATTTATCATTCCTTTTGTAATACAGACCATAGTCATATGTTCCTTTCAAGTATCTCAGAATCCTTTTACTGCTATCATATGAGTTTCTTTGGGATTGGCAGAAAATCTAGCAATAATACCAACAACTAATGCAGTATCAGGTCGACTGTGTACAACATATTGCAGCTTTCCAATCATTGATCTGTACAATTTTTGATTTACTTCTTTTGTTTCATCATTCTTTGTTAATTTCTGTCCAGTAGCCATGGGTGTACTCACTGGTTTTGAATCTTCCATTCCAAAAGTTTTTAGTATCTCTTTGACATATTTTGATTGAGTAATATAGATACCATTCTTCATCTAATATATTTGTAAGCCAACAAAAAATTTTATCTCACCAAACATAGACATCTCAAATTCAGTTTGCATCTCCTTTACAAATGCTTGGCATAACATATCTTGTCCATAAAAGATAATGTCATCAACAAAAATTTCAGCTAATAAAGTACATTTACTTTGCTCTGTCTTCAAATACAGATTGTTGTTGTCATTTGTTCTTCCAAATCCAATCTTCATCAGATAGATGTGCAATCTCTCATACCATGCTCTAGGTGCTTGCTTCAGTCCATATAGTGCTTTGTGTAATTTGAAAACCATATTCCTTTTTCTTGGGTCAACAAATCCATCAGCTTGTTCAATGTATACTTCCTCTTCTAATATACCATTTAGAAATGTTGACTTCACATCCATTTGATATAATTTAAATCCTTTGTAGGCTGCATATGCAAGTAAGGTTCTGACACCTTCTAATCTTGCAACTGGAGTGAATGTTTCTCCATAGTCAATTCTTTCCTCTTGTGCATAACCCTTGCATACCAGTCTAGCTTTGTTCCTTGTTAACTGTCCATGTTCATTCAGCTTATTTCTGAATACCCACTTAGTACCAATTACATTTTTATCATTCGGCCTAGGTACAAGTGTCCAAGTATTGTTCTTTTCAATCTTTTCGTTCATGGCTTGAATCCAGTCTTCATTGTCTAAAGCATCTTTTACTATTTTAGGCTCAAAATCACATAACAAGCAGGTGTCTTCTCTCAATTTGGCTCTTGTCACGACTGTAGAATATTTTTCTCCTATGATTTGATCAGGTTTATGGTGCCTTCTTACATATTTTTCCAAAGTAGGTTCTTTCTCTGTTTCAAATTGATCATTTATGTTCAATTCAGGTTGAAACTGTGACTCGACATCTCCATCAGATAGATCGGCAGTCACCTCCTATTGCCTGGCAATTTTGTTATGTGACTCGGTAGTTGCAGACTGTTGCTCAGCAACTTCAGTTTCAGTTTCAGGCAATTCATTACAATCTACCTCATCAGGATAGGTGAATGATTTATAACTCTCTGGCTCAGTCATGCTTTCTTCTTCATTTCTTTCTGCATATTCATCAATTCTAACATTTGTGCTTTCCACAATTTTGTTAGTGTTAGAATTCAAACACTTATATGCCTTACTCTTAGTTGAATATCCAATAAATATGCCTTCCTCACCTTTAGCATCAAGTTTTCCATTTCTATTATCCTTCAGTATGAAACATCTACTTCCAAAAACTTTAAAATAGCTTACACTAGGTGCATATCCATACCATAGCTCATAAGGTGTAGTATTTGTACCTTTCTTGACTTGTACTCTGTTTAGGGTATAAACTGTTGTACTTACAGCTTCTCTCCAATATTTTTGTGCAACATTTTTCTCCATCATTAGTGTTCTGGCACAATCCATGATAGATTTGTTTCTTCTTTCAGCTATCCCATTCTGTGGTGGTGTCCTAGGTGCAGACATTTGTCTTTGTATCCCTCTATTATTGCAAAAATTGTTGAACTCATTAGAAATAAACTCGCCTCCTCTATCAGATATCAGACATTCTAGATTCTTACCTGTCTCCTTTTCAACTTTTGTCAAGTACCACTTAAACAACAGGAATGCATCATATTTTTCTTTAAGAAACATAACAGTCATCATTCTAGAGTAATCATCAACAAATAAGATAAAATATTTGTCTCCATAGTAACTTTTCTCACCAATAGGTCCACAAAGGTCAGTATGAACCAATTCTAAAATATTCTCAAAAGTTTGCTTTTGAAACTAGATTTAGTCATCTTGCCTACTTGACATTGCTTGCACATTGCATTTTCAGGTTTCTTTAACTTAGGCAGCCCTCTAACCTTTTTCAATTTGCTTATGCTTACCAAGTTATCAAATTTTACATGACATAACCTTTTATGCCATAACCAAACATCATTATATTGTGCAAACAAGCATGTCTCATCAGCTAAATCTAGATAGAACAAGTTACCTTTTGTTTGCTCACCACCTCCAACTAATTCTCCATTGGCATCAT
>MU224136.1:4845348-4866428 GCA_018584345.1 Thuja plicata | reverse complement strand
GCCTCTCCCCCAACCCCTTCTTTTTAGAAAAACACAACCCTTGCAAAAAAATGGGCTTTTAAAACAACAAACCCTCAAGCCCAGCACAAAAAAAAATGGAGATAATAAAACGCTTGCATGAGATATATGTAGCGAATAAATATTGTTATTGCAAGCAGATAAGGAAATCGTAGCCTCTTGCATTCTTTAACTTGCATTTTATATCATGTATATGCACACATATAAATATATATATATATACATAGTCGTGCATATATATATATATATATATATTTCTGCATATGCATTTTATTCCCTCCATGAAAATATTTTGTTTCATACCTGCAAATAGAAAACAATGGTGGAAGAACAAAAAAAAATGAGGCTAGAGTTTGTAGAAGAAAAAGGGAGAAGAAAATAGGGTAGAAAATGGAAGTAAAGTGATTTTTGTCACTTCTTATTTTGGAGCCTATCCCTAATTTTGAATTAGGGTTAAGGCATGCAAAATTTTGAAAAGGAAAATGATTTTTCATCCTTATTTTTAAAGGAAGTGCTTTTAGTGGGAAGCTTTTTCTTATTTCTTTTTCAGTTCGATAAGTTAATTTTGCACTTGTATTATTCCTTTCTAAATTGTTTAATAAGTTGACTCAAGAAATTTATTGGTTGAAGTTAATATTTTAATATGTGCAATTAAGATATTTAAATTAACAATCTTCTCTAACATATAATAATTTAAACAACATTATTATCTATAAGATTATGGAAAAATTAATTCATGGAGTAAGATATGATTAAGTAAGTTAATTAAGATTAGAAACTTTAAAAGTTGAAATGTTACTTTTAAATAAAAAGACTTGTATTTAACTACCCTATTTGAGTAGTAAGTTTAATTGATTAGATTATAAATATTATACTCAATAATATAAATGACTTAAAATGGGGGAATATAGATCGATAACCTTAGCGAAATATATTATTAGTTATTTAATTTAGCTAAATTTTCTAGGAAATTTATACTTAATAATGGAATCGACTATATTGTCAGATTATAAATATATCCTGTTTTCAAAACTTAGAAATTAAATTTAATACAAAATTGAGTTTAATAAAGTCGTCCATTTTATTATTGAAAAAGGAAAATTTTAGCTAAGGTTGTATATTCTCCAAGATAGGCGAAAATCATTAGTAAACGTTTATATGTTTGATATAATGAAATTGTAGGGAAAAGTTAGAAATTTTTAGATTATCCAATTAGACATATGTTAATCTTGTAGAAGAATTTAAGAAAAAAAATTTAATAACCATTATAGTGTCTATAAATGTCTGAATAACTTTTCAGAATTTAAGGTTAAACGTAGGTAATAAAGTAAGTTTTTTATTTAATTAAGTTCTAGCTCATTATCGGATTTAAATTTTTAAAGAAAAATAGTAGTAGTAATAATAATAATAATAATAATAATAATAATTTAAATAGACCGATGTTTTGAGATAATATTTTTATGGAAGTGAGTTATTATTTTATTAAACTGATCACGCACTATGGGAATACCAAATAAGACTCTTCATAAGTAAATCTAGAAATTTAGTTTTTTATTGGTTTAATATTAAAGTGGGATGTACTTTAATTAAGTTTTATTTAAACACTGGATAATAATTTAAACTTGATAATGTTATTTTTATAGGGCCAATATATGTGGCCAGTATACCGGCCATTGTAAAAATAGTGTTACAGTTTAATCTCAATCAATGTCGTAATCTTTAGTACTCTTAGACTTAAGGAATTATTTAAATTAACATTAGTAATTCTAGCTAGTTAAATTCTATTAAAGCAGTTTAGACTTACTCACATCTTCAAACTCTATTAAAGAATTATTAAATTAGCTGTGCCAACTTCTTGAGTGTTATTATTAAATCATTGAAAATTTGTAATCGTTAATGTTTCTTGTAATTTTTGAGTCATTCTTAATAAAGGAAATTAAGTCAATAATTTAGGTTTAATATATCTTCCAAGATCGTTATTAAGTATTCATTTGAATGGTTTACATTACCTCACATAGTGAGATTGAGTAACCTAAAACTATATTATCATTAATGGGGTTGAGGGATGTTGTCCTTGATGACATGTAATTGATTGAATGTTTGAAGATGTTAAGTTGATCATCGAAATGCAGAAGGATAATTCAAGACATTAAATCAATTAATGGATTGTATTGTCATTGATGTCAACTTGATATAATCTAATCGGTTATAATCAAAGTGTCAAAGACTTCAGAGGATCAAAGAGATAAAGATTATGCTTTCTGTAATGCATAAAAGACAAGTATTCACATTGTGACTACAAACATCGACTGTCAGTGGAACCCGACGCATAGAGATCACCGACAGTCAAGTCATAGTGATGCCCGAGAAAGAAAACCGATGAGCAGAATCACAAGCAAACCCGATGGCCAAAAACATATTCTAAATCGACAGAGAACCGGAGTGTTGATTGACGCTATCAGAGAGTTAAACAGAAAATAACTAGAGTTCACAAATGACAAAATATCTAGCTGGCAGAGCTAAATATAGAGTTAACTGGTAGTTATCATTGTTTTCATCAACAAGATAAGCCAGAGATAAGTGATTGATTTAAAGTTGATTTGTCCAGTTGGCAAGAAGATCTCAGTGAGATAAAATAGGAGTTTTGCTTTAAATCTAATTGGCGAGAATTGTGGATCACGCCAAGGTCAAAAAGATCAAGAACCTAACGACGGTGATATCATGTCTATTTAAGAGACAACTCAATTCATTACGAATTGGTGTGGGGAGAAAAAGAAAAGAGGATGCTAAAGAGAAACTGATAAAGAGCAAATTCATACAGTGCTGATCAACAAGCTAAGGAAAGAGCTAAAGAATTCTGCAGACACCGAGCAACAAAGCACAGCATCACCAAGAATAATTAAAGTGGAGAAAAGGTATAAACAGAGTTATATTGATCAGAATAGTTTGTGAGATTATAATAGATCTAAAAATCTACAAATATAAGTTGTATATGTGAACAGATCATAATATTTCAGTTTAACCATTGATTCAGAAAGTCTCTTAACCGAGCGGGATTTAAAGATCCTTTCTATATTGAGATACATCTAATGGAGTATCAAAAATTTTGATCATGAAGATAGCATGAGATGTCAGATACCTATTGATAGGTGAAGTGAGTGTTTGATAAAGGATGGTAGTATAGAGATGCCCGATATCAAGTGACAGACTAAACTTTTAAATCCTCTAACAAGGTCACACCTAACAGTGTGTTTGTAACCTTTAATAGGGTTGGCTCTTCACCGAGCTCACTTCAGAAGAGTGAAAATTTTGGGTTACCGGTCCCAAGTGGTTTTTCCCTTAACAGGATTTTCACGTTAAAAATTCATGTGTCAATGAGTTTATGAGTCATTACTTTAGTATTTTGCATTACACTTAACTTAATTGGATTGATCGGTATACACTAGATAATTTACTGTCTTTCGGTAAATTAACAGACTACTAATTAGTAAATTGATATAAGTATTTGGAGGCATTCCTCTTATAGGACTGAAGATAACTAGAGGTATAATTTTGTGGTACTAAGTTTTAAGGGTTGATTATTGGAATATTTTTGAGGCCACTGATTCACCCCCCCNTTCCCCCCCCCCCCCCCCCCTCTCAGTTATTATTAACAGTCCTGTGGACATGATTCCCCTTGACCCTACAAGCGTTATCATTTCATTGCAACCCATAACTCTTTCAGGGAGTTGCAGAACTAACTTAACCTTCTTGGTAAATCTTTTAACTGTATCCCTTAAGACTCTAAATTCTTTTTTTTTTTTTTTTAAATTGTTGCATTTTTGGACGCAAAATTTTGGGCATGAAAATTGGACCCATAAATCTTATTTGGTTTGAATGGAGTGATTTACTACAATTTTATTGGTGCTAATATATTATATTATCATCGTATTTAATACATCAATACTTCAACATTAAGAAGTAAACAAAAACCCTTAAAAAGGGGATGTGATGAAGGTAGTTGGAAGAGAAATAATCCAGAAGATCATTAAGAACGTCAAGTCAAAGATTAACTCGCAACAATGTATATTGAGGAATGACACACTTTTTTGTGCTTGCATTCGATAGAAATTGAAGACTAATACTAAGTTGGTTATAAGCCTTAATGTTAGATTTTGTGAATGTAATTTTAGATTGTTAATTTATTAAAAAATTATCTATTTATTTCTTGTATGATATGATTATTATGTGAATGTTTGAATTATTCTATTTGATTTGCAAAAAATTATATCATAGACTATATATTTTGATAATCTTTAAGCTTACACACACACAACCTCCCCAAACTTAAAGTTAGTAATTATCAATGAAATTATCAACCCAATTTTATTAAATCCAAGTATTATTAGTATAAAGATCCATCTAGGTAAGATGGTAAGGTCTTTCACCCTTCATGTCCTCATTTCACATTAGCATGCTATAGTTAAGCTTATTAGCTTTTTGCACTTAATTATGCAAGCTTTCAAACCCCCTATGGCATGGAAAACTATGTGTTCATCGTCAATGAGATTATACAAGGATACTTGTAGTCATGGGAGCTTGATCTTGATTAGCAAGATGATTTTGGAGCCAAAGACTAAGGAATATGGAGTTGCACTAGTAGGTGTGTGGGCATTATTGTAGTAACTTTATAGTGCAATATTGAGTTAGAGATGTCAATCATAACCAACATTATTGATAGTATCTTTGAGGATTTTGAGTAATGTATCTACGTGACTGATAATTTAAGGGTAGTAAGGAGCGGATCAATGATATTCGATCTGGAAACATTCGTAAGGAATGTGAATGTCATGGTTTTTAAGGACTTGTCATTTTCACTGAAAATGGCTATAAGGATGTCATAGCAATAGATGAAGTAATGTAGGATGAACTTGAAGATTTTTTGGCTAGTGGTGTATGTGAGGGAAATAACTTCGACCTGTTTGGAAAAATATTTAGTGGCAGTTATGATAAAAATATAACCACTTGAGGAGTATAGGTAAATCTTGCATATTCGATTAAGCCAACACCCTTGTTTGTTGCCTTTTAATATCAAAAACAACCACACACATAAACTCAAGTTCAACCAAAAACATTAGTAATGACCACCTGGTGGCATGTCTAGGAGGAAGCCAATGGTTTCCATGACATCGACACTATTTTTTAAGTTGGGGTATCTATTCAAATTAGATGGTTCTGAAGTACTCCTTTTAGAACTATTGGTCATCCATTTATGAGGATTTATTTTTTCATCCCTTGATACTCATTATTTGGTGTTTTGTGATAAGTTGAGAATCTCCAACGACTAGGATATTCTCGATACTCAATTGAAATATTAATTGAGACCCTTGATATAGGCCTTATATTTTATAATATTGGTACAAGGAGATCCCGATTTTAAATTCCTTTTGTATGGGATATCTATATGAAGTGACATAGAATTTTGGCTCTTGTTTTATGATTGGTGTAGGAATCATCAAAGTAACATTTCCAAGATGTTGAAATGTCCAAAGTGAAAATAAATTGATCAGGAAAGTCCATTAATATGGCTATCTTTCTAGTTAATTTTCCATCACTTGAATTTTTTTTTGTCCATATATTCAATGTCAAACTCACTCAATAGCATGACTCATTCAGCCATATGGCCTATGATTCACTTATGGTTTTGACAACATAATTTGTTATCATAATCTACTACTTGGATGGGGACATCATAGTCTCCCCTCCTTGAAAATGCTTTCCCACAAGCATTCTTATATTGTCAACTTGATACCAGGATCCCAAGGTTTGTAGTGTCATTCATTTAGAGCATGATGTTGTTGTTCATTGATGGAGATGATCTTCTAAAAATTACCAAGAAGAGCATTCCAACACTGCACGAACTCTTTGGATGATCTTGACCCGTTATTATATTTAGCATAGATTGTTTGATGTTCAAAAACTTGTGATTTCCAAATAAATCATGGATTCCAAATCAATCTTAGGAGAGCATCGTACATTGTGCCACTATGTTTCACAGACTCACCTTGTTTTGCCTCACATAGATTCCTAAAGAATAGTTGTCATTTATACCCATGTACAAGGTATTGTTGACAAACTAAGTTTTGATTTGTATAAGGGATTTTTTTAACCATAGGACCAAAAATTTAACATATTTTCTCAAGACGTTAAGAGGAAAATCCTAATTGCTCTTACTTTTTGTCATTACAAATGACCTAACATGTTAGTAAAGATCATTTTTCACTGTGATGGCGAAAATTTGGTTGTTATTGGTAGGATATCTCACACTTCACTTCCTTAAAGGTAGCAATGGTTCAACAACCACTTGTTCATCGATTGATGTCATCACAGTGATAAATTGATGGCAACAATAACTCTTTTATGTAGGACTTATAGATATTAATATAATTGAAATGTTACTTCTCTCAGCCAAACTTAAGCATCTAATAATTACTTGTTGTGTAAAATATTGAATGATATTGTTGCAAATTGTAATCTTGTGTAAATATTTTGAAGAGTGGCCAGTGGAAACACCTTTAGGAATTATTTTCAAGCTTCGATCACAACTCAACTCTTTATTGATGGAGAGTGCGCCTAGATTTTATGTTTTTTGATTAACCTTTATCTCATCACATGGTTCCAAAGTGAATTGGTTATTCAGTACAAAAGATGATTATCATATATTACATTAGCTTCTACTTGAAACAAAGGATTACTCACAATTTGAATTGTTTCCTTAGTTCCAAACTTAGACTTAGCTATTTCCAAACCTTATTTGTCTCTTTGGGATAACACTCATAGGTTCTATATGTGTAGCTTAGTCTCTTTCTTTTTCCAATTCCTCGTCTCGTGGCTCCTTAAAATGTTTGGTGACTATATGTTGAAATTTTTCTTCTTGCAGGGTTTTGTGATTATTTTCCAGTTTAGCTTTTTCCATGGTTTCTTGACTTGCGGTTATCAACCTTTTAGATGCAATAACCTTCAAGCACTTTCAATATCATTTATTGTAACTTTTTATTAGATGAGTGTGTGTCTGCAATTTTTTGATGCAATATCATACTTATTTTGACAACTTGTCTCTTGTTAATTTAAGTGTCCATGTCTTTAGCGATCATCTTGCATGCTTAGCCTTCTCATTCCACCATTAACATAGTTGAAGAGTCCTTTCCACATCCCCAACACTATCCATTAATTTTTCTAGTTCCTTTCTTGTCATAGCTTCATAAAAGAGTTTTCTCATTTGTTTGTCTATATCCTTCGATGTCACATTCCTTATTTTATCTTCTTTATTGTGATTAGTTTTGGCACATGATGTATCCTATGATTCACTGTCATTAAGATTGTTACTCTTCTCATCCACAACCATTAGCTTAGTCGGCGACGTCATGTACTCTTCAAGAGATAACGGAGAATCATAAATTCATTCTGATTTTTGTAATCACTAGACAAGTTATCCTCAATACACAATTATTGGGATGGGGTAAGGGAAATCTCATAATCTTCATGAGTCGATGCATTGGTGATTGAAGAAACCCGTGAATATAGAGTTTATTTTTAAATATTTTGGAGGTCATTTTCTTGTCTTGTCTATCTTGAGATGTTGGCATGAGGTCACAAGAAATTGTTAGCTCCTTATTAGCATTTTCTTTGATTGTGTTGTTTGGATAGATGATTGATTTTTCCTTCACTTTCTCCTTTATAAATAGCCCTTTTGTAACTTTGAGTTCTTCTATGTGTAATTCATTTCTCCTTCTATCTGTAGACACCTAAAATTGGTCAGGTGTTCTCTAATCAATCAAATTTGCATCGAATCTCATCAAATTGCTCTAAATCAATCAAAATGGACTTAATCATCTCAAATGGACATTTATTAAATCAAATTGGGACAAAATCAAATTAAATCAAAGGATCAATTAACAATCACATCAATTAATTAAATATAAGCCTAAAGGGATTAATCAAACTATATAATTATTTTTAATCAATTAATTGTATAGTTTAAATCAAAAATCAAATCCAACCTAATCCCCTACATGGCTAAATTAATTAATTGATTGAATTAAATAAATCCTAATATCTTTCAACAAGGATTAAAAGAGCCAATGAGAATTGAGAAGGTAAAGCACATGGATCACTCCAAATTTGCAATCTCTACCACTCATTTGGTCTTTTCAATTTCATCCACTCATCTTGTCCCAAGCTTTGAGACAATCATTTAAATTTTCCCCTCATTTGAAGCCTTTCACTCAACCAAGGCTAAACCATGATCAGTTGGCTCTACCCCCTACACTTGGGAAAATCCTATAAATAGAAGGCATTTTGCAAGCATAAGAAATCCTAGACATTTGAATGCAAAGCATCCATACTTTAGCCATTTTGAGAGCAATTGAGAGCAAGATCAAAGAAAATTGAGAGCATTAGCAAGCAAATTGAGAGCATTTGAGTGAATTGTTGAGGCAATTTGAGGAAATTTATGAGCTAGATAGGCATATCTTTATCATTTTCTAATTCTAGGACTGTCACTAGTAGAAATTAAGGCTAAGAGCTCTATTAGCATGCTTAGTTAGAGATCCATGGGATGCTTAAGGATTTATTTTCAATTCTTAGCTTAAATTGTTAATGTTTTTCTATAGAATTGTTAGTAAATAAACTAATCTCATGAAGGTGTGAAAATCACACACACAAATGGCACCCACCGTGGGGCTTTAGGCCTCTAATCCTCATTTTTATTTTTATTTTGTATTTTTTTTGCTTCAAATTGTGTTTATTTTGCAAATTATAGGTAAAGCCACGCCTACAACCAAAATAACGATGCCTGCACACAGTGAAACGATGCCTACAAGAAAAATGATGATGCCTACACACAGTGAAATGATGCCTACAAGAAAAATGATGATGCCTACACACAGTGAAATGACGCTTACAAGCTCCTTCTATTTTCTTGCCTAATTTCTCTCAACGCCTATCAACCAAATAATGACGCCTTTGCTTGTAAAGCGATGCCTACAAGCCTTGAAATAATGCCTATATACTGTAAAATGATGCGTTCAGTCTGTAAAGTGACGTGTATAATCTATTAAGTGACACGTACAATCTATTAAGTGACGCGTATAGTCTGTAAAGTGACGCTACAATCTATTACGTGACGCGTACAGTCTGTAAAGTGGCGTGTACAGTCTGTTAAGTGACGTGTACAGTCTATAAAGTGACGAGTACACATAGTAAAGTGGTGTGTACACACTGCAAATTGACATGTACACACTGCAAAGTGATGTGTACACACAGTAAAATAACGCCTACAAGCTGTTAAATGATGCTTACAACTTTCTGTATTTTTTTAGTTGTAGATTAAAAAATCCATAATACTAATGTTGTTTTATTGATTTTTCTGCAGATGAACAGACATCCAAAGGTGCAGAAATCAAAAGGGAGAACAAAGAGGTAAGGCTCTCAAACAAGCATGCAAAAGAAATATTTAATGCAATCATTTTGGAGAGTTTAAAAAAAGAGGAAGCATTATTTGAACATTTTGTTAAAGTTAGTAATGCTTACAAAAATAAATTCGCTTCTCTAAATTGATTTTGTTCATTAAGTCCTTAAGTTGAAATTTTACAAAATTCAATAAGGATCTTAATTTGTTGTCCATTCAATTTTGGTTTTTCTTCACTTTGGTTGTGCTGTTGACTAACTTTTTGGTGGAGAAGGAGAGGGAAAATCGTCACTAGGTGAGTGAGCAAAAACCTCAAAAAAGCGCCTAGCCTTTGCTAGCATCAAAATGAGGTATTTATCTTAACAAGCTTGCTTTCCTTAAATTGTGGCAATTTCATTTGTATCTAGTCTAATAGGGCCACCCTATTATTGTCCATTCCAAACAAGACATTAGGTATATTCTCTCAACTTCTTGAAGTTCATCAAAAAGCCAAAAGTGTTGCGTTTGGGTGGTAGAAAGAAAAAGGGAAGAATTGAACCAAACATTTCAACTTTTAAAGAACCTCATTGTCAAGAGGTTGAAAATGAACAAACGTGTTTGAAGTGCTTAGAATTAAGGAAAGTAATAGGGATATATTCTTCACTCTTTGAGTGAATCAAACTCCCAACTTACTTGACTAAGTTTGATTTTTTCTTTATCATATACATGCTAGATAGCTAGATACTTAGAGGGTCTGCCTCCCGAGAATTGCCTTACGAGGATGGTGAGAGGGAATGACCCAAACTGGGATACACTCACTTTAGTCGTGAGACTAATCCGACCCATTATAATCAAATGTACTCATCCCCAAAGGGGTGTAGTGACTAAGTTGTGTTGAGAATCTTCACTTCCTCGAGTAGTCCTTCGGGATTGCGCAAAATTGTACTTTGGTGCGTGTAGGAAGCCCTTGTAATGAGGGTATAAGAGACTCTTCACGGTTTAGAATGGAGGATAACTACAACCTGGTGTATTAGCAAGCTACCTTTTTTAGAGCCATTTTTAATCACCAAATTTGACTTTAGGTAGATTGTTTGGAATACTTTCTTGTGCAAGATCTGTGAAAACGTCCAAGAACATACACTTGGTGTGTTTTAGGAGTAAGATGCAAATTTGATGTGTGTGTTGTGTTTGTGTCTTCATTTTCAAGAAAGAATTCAATCCTACAGATCTTATCACAGACGTTATAATTTTAAATCCTTAAAAACTATGAAAAACCAACTTGTTCAGCAAAGTGACGCGTACAGAAGGTTAAATAATGCCTACAATCATTCATGTTACGCCTGTAAACTGAAGTTACGCCTGCAAATATTGAAACAACACCTAACTCACTGGAAAGTAACGCCTGCAAGTTTTTAAACAACGCCTACAAACTGCAGAGTGCCACGTACAACAATTCTAGTTACCGCCTACACAGTGCAAAGTCACACGTACACAACAGTAAGTAACACCCAAAAACAAAGAAGTTCAAATAGAGGGAATTTCCCAAGGGTTTGGAAATATTTTGAAATCATATTTGGATACCCTTTTTCGAATTTATTTCTGTCCAGTGCAACAAATAGATCAGATTCTTCAAAAACATTTATAATGATGAATCTATTTGAGAAACGAATCAATCCTATGGTGGAGAATAATTATCAAAATCTCCATAGGAATCAAAATGACAAAGTGACTGAAGGTGAAATTTTGGAAGCATACCAAGATCCCATGTTTATGGAAACAATGCACTTAATTTTGAAGTGGGATAAAGAAACATATTTCCTAAATTTAGCTCAATCAGGAGCTAAGCTTCCTCATAACTATGACACATCAACCTTGAGGAAGAATAAGGAGAAACAAAAGGATACATCATCTAACACACCATCATTACGATCAATTTTTCCTTTTCTTTATGACGATGGGCCATCTATATCTTCATCTTCTTCACGAAAAGAAGACTTTTAAGCACAACAAACCTATCTTGGATCAAGGGAAATTTCATGACCACCCTATTTGTGATCAAGATAATAAATAGAATGAAGATCAAGGTACCACTCTCAAGCAAGATCTAATGCACAAACCTCTATCTAGCAAGGTTTCTCCCATAGCCTTTACTCCTTTCATCCTTCGTCCATCTCACAAAGCTTCACAACTATCCAAAACTCATCCATCAAAGAGTGATCCTAATGATGATACTTTCCACGTTGACTATGTCTACCCTCAAGGGCTACCTCTAAAAGAAACCCAAGCTAACTTACATCTTTTTGAAAATCATTTCAATGCTTCAAAGATCTTAGACCCTAAGCTATCATGTGCTTCAATGCCTATTCAAAAGGATTCTCCATCATTCCTCCAAACATTCCCCACGCATATCCAAAAATCTACCTTGTCCTTAGAAGTGGCTCCATTTCAAGAGAATAATCCAAAGAGCAAAGAAACAAATATCAATAAAGATCAAGATCAAGATTTTATACAATCCCCTCCCATATTTGACGAAGGTCCCATATCCATAGAATCCTGTGATGATCCCCTTGCACCCTTTCATTTCTTCCAAGAAGATATCCCTCCACCTCAAGAGCTACATACCTCTTCACTTCCCAAGCAAGATCAAGATATCCCTCCACCTCAAGAGCTACATACCTCTCCACATCCCAAGCAAGATCAAGATATCCCTTCCACCATTTCCAAAGAGCATATTGAAAATCAAGAGAAAAATACGCTCTCTACACCATCCAAAGATCCTTGTTAAGATCGAAATACTCCATCATTTCCTTGTCATGATCCTACATATTCACCTCAAGCAACCATCATTCCTCTGAATTCATTACATGATAATAAATCCCTTCAAATCTCAGTTGATCCTATCAAAGTTGTTCCTATGAAGGTTCTTCATGAGCCTATTGGTATAAAGATAAATCTTAAAGATGAGAACCTCGACAATGCATCTCATTCCAAAGATATTGATATCCCTTTCACACCTTATCTCCCTCCATTCAAATGCAACCATGTGCCTTCACCATCCTACAAATCCATTTTGGGTTCCTATGTCCCAAAGCTAAAGTTTTCATCTCTTACATCCATATTAGGTCCCTATATTCCTCCATCAATCATTCCTACCATCCCTAGCTCTCCATTCACTTACCCTACCATGTATCAAGATCAACGAAGGCACACATACTTGAAGAATTTCCAAACACCAATCCATATGAACCCTCCATATCATTCCTATTCACCCACAATTCCTAAGTCTTTTGGAGGCAATTTGGATGTGCAACATAAAAATCAGAAATTCAAGAATCCACGTGTGTATAAAAATCACCATGTCCCATCTAATCGACATGTGAATGAAAATAAAAAAGAAATATCCAAAAGGCCGCAAAGTTCCACAAAGAAAAATGAAATATCCAAAAGGCCGCAAAGGTCCACCAAGCAAAAAGAAAAATCAAAGAAAATGTGGGTTCCAAAATCCCTCATTGAAGAAATACATTCAAAAGCATCACAAAAGAAATAAAAATCAAAGACTATGTGGATTCCAAAGTCACTTTTGAAAGACTTTCACACAAAAGAAAAATCAAAGTTGACATTCAAGCTTCCAAAGCCTTCCATTCCATCTCCTTCTAAACATTTTCCACTTTTTAAGTCTACTTTGGGTTCCTATATCCCAAAATCCACTACCTTAGCTACATCCTCACCTCCTTCATCCATTGTTCCTCCATCATTCCACCACCCTTCAAAGTGCGTGTCAAATTTGATCTTACCAACATTTCCATCCACAACCTACCTTCTTCTTATCCTCACATTCATTATCCAACACATACTTTCCATCTTTCCATCCCTCTTATCCAATCTATGGCATAAAAATTTTACCACCATCTACCCTTATCCTCCATATGTGTCCTTTATCATCACCTTATCAATATATTTGAGCATCCTAGCCATATTCATAGGGATATCTTTCAGAAGAGCATTGTCCAAAGATCCAGATGTTGGGGAAATTTTGAAAAATATAAAAAGAAAAAAAAATTGATAAAAGAGAAAAGTGCCTTGGTGAAAACCTGGTAAAAGGGCGCCTTAGTAGCAAAATTAAAGAGAAATCAATCCGTCCTATGGTGAAAACCACTTCTTGTGGCACCTTGGCGGGCAAGTACCAAGATGAAAACCTGGCAAACAGGCGTCATGCGCAATTCCTTCCTCTTGCACTCTACACTTGGGGGCAAGTTTCATCCATGCTATCCTCCATCTTCCCTATCCAACCATTTATCTCACTCACATCCATATTCATTCTTTCACCTTTGATCTTAACAAGGTTGAACATATCCATGAGCATCAGGTATCTGGGCATCCATTATCTTTCCTATCATGATCTTTCTTATCCCAAATCTACCTTCATTATTCCTCAACAGTCTTTCCATAATCCCAAATCATCCCCTCATAGCCTCCATCACCCCTTTATCCTGATTGTGTTATCCTATCCATATCTTATCCAAATTGAATCTTGGTCTTGATCAAAATGAAGAACATATAATGCAAAAATTTGTTTTCAAAAACTTCTTGACATGTCCACTCTTTTGGACTACCCACTTTCAGGACATCAGGTCATTATCCTATATGTCATCTAGCACTGCATCAGTGGCTTTCATTGCTTATCTAAAAACATGCTTCACATTGCTATATATTTTTTCCTTAGCTTAGGTAGTCTTCAGGAGATGGTCCTACGGGTCACATTCACTACACATGCTTCATCCATCATTGCCTATCCATTTCTGATACATCAGCTTGTTCACCCATCTGTCATGTCCTATACCTTGCTAGACATTGGGGACAAACCAATGTGATGAGAGCTGGTCAAATCTAAAAATCTAAAAAATCTAAAAATCTAAAAATCTAAAAACATAAAAATAAAAAAATAAAAAAATAAAAAAAAATCTTGCATAAAGTCTTTGAGCTGCATCTTGCATAAACTGAGCCTTTGTCATATTTTTGAAGTTTTCCCAAGCCCGACACATTTCTTTTCAACGAGGGGCATTAATCCAAATCAGCGGATTTCAACAAGCAGGCACTAATTCACATAAATCAATGCATCAAATCAACCAAATAGACACTTGAACCTTTGATTTACATCATTGTTCAATTTCCCATCTGATTTTGACACCCACGTAATCCTTAACCTTCATTGACTTATTATTCTCAGGATTAAAAATTGACAAAACCCAAGGATCGAAAAGGATTAAGTTCTATTTGGAATATGGATACAACAATAGCACTGAGGTTTTGATGAGGTATTGAATTTTCAAGTCGTGTCTTAATAGCCAATCAATGATGTTCAACTAGATCAGTGATGATGAAAGCATGACAGTTTTCTTGATTTCTGTGTGACTGTTTTACGATTGATTCATTGAAATATGCAACTTTGTCTAAGGACATGGCCATCAAAGAGTCATCGAGGACATTGTGCATATGGAAGGGATTCAATATCTGTCTGTTTACGCAAAAGGATACCTTGGTCATTTAGATCTTCCATATCTTCATACCAAAATCCAATTGAAACATTGAATACAATGAAACTGGTATTCAGACTCCCATAGTTGATTATTCAACTATTGAGGGTTGCACTAGTTTCTAATGGTTACAAAATCGATGAAAGAAGTATTCATATTATCATGATGTGGTCAGTGATAATTTTACTTGCTCCTAGTTCCAAAAAAAATCTCAATGATGAAAATATATCTCCTTTTGCATTTCTTTTGGAAAAAGCTAGTGACAATTAGTTGCATTGCATTGCATTTTCATGATAGATCAATTGCATGTTTATGGGATTTTCCCGAAAGGGGTGGAAGTTAATCATGGTTACATCATCAAAGTCCTAATCAATGTCCTCAAATTTCTGACTCGTCAAATTGATCAATACTACAAGGATATCACCAATATACATCTACTCACCTAGGGGCAATCACCATCCGATCAACTAGGGGAAACATAATTCTCTTCATTACCTGTACCTACATCTGCACCTTAATCATATCAAATGACCCTATCTATCAGCCTCCCACCATTAATCTTCCCATCAAATCCAATCAAATTGAATATCAATCAGTCAAATCATCCAATTGGTCATTTCAAGTCAATCATTTATCCTATCATCCATTTGCTCATCTTGAGCGCATCAAATTTCCTAACTCTAGATCTTGAGGAAGGGAAATAAATGCATTTGTTCATCTCTCTAGATCTTGAGAGCGAATTATCAGTTTATCCAATCAATCCATTAACCTACCTATCCTATCAGATTGACATCAATACAACATCAACCAAGTGATTCTGACTGACATCAAGTGATATTCAATCATCATCAACACATCAATAACATTTTATCAATTATCAAATTCTCTCATGAATGGGGCATTTTCAAATTGATTTATCGGGAAATGAATCTCAATTTCCCAAACTCAACCAAATCATCCAAACATCATCTCGATTCATTTCCCGAGGGGGCATCATATCCACATCAAAGATTCAAATCAAGGATTCATATCAGAGTTTTTTTTTCATCATCAGGGGCAACATCCTATCATCAATCAAATCTGCATCAAACATCAATCAAATCTAGGGCATTGAATTTTTAAACTATCATCAGTGGGGCATTTTCAATCAGGTTTTGTTCAAATCAGTTTCACATCAGGGCATCACATCAATTTTCGCATCAGGGTCTCAAATCAAGTTCTGCATCTCGAATCAGGTTCTGCATCTAAAATCAAGGTTATTCTCACATCAGGTTTTCAGATCAATCAATCAATCAGGCATCAAATCAGTGAATCGGGACATCAAATTTTCTTTGAATCAATGTGTTTCGCACATCAATTCAAAGAGGAGCATTTGTAGACACCTAAAATTGGTCAGGTGTTCTCATCAAATTTCTCTAAATCAATCAAAATGGACTTAATCATCTCAAATAGATATTTATTAAATTGAATTGGGACAAAATCAAATTAAATCAAAGGATCAAATAACAATGACATCAATTAATTAAATATAAGCCTAAAGGGATTAATCAAACTATATAATTTATTTTAATCAATTAATTGTATAATTTAAATAAAAAATCAAATCCAACCTATTCCCCTACATGGCTAAATTAATTAGTTGATTGAATTAAATAAATCCTAATATCTTTCAACAAGGATTAAAAGAGCCAATGAGAATTGAGAAGGTAAAGACATGGATCACTCCAAATTTGCAATCTCTACCACTCATTTGGTCTTTTCAATTTCATCCACTCATCTTGTCCCAAGCTTTGAGACAATCATTTAAATTGTCCCCTCATTTGAAACCATTTGAAGCCTTTCACTCAACCAAGGCTAAACCATGATCAATTGACTCTACCCTCTACACTTGGGAAAACCCTATAAATAAAAGGCATTTTGTAAGCATAAGAAATCCTAAACATTCGAATGCAAAGCATCCAAACTATAGCCATTTTGAGAGCAATTGAGAGCAAGATCAAAGCAAATTGAGAGCATTAGCAAGCAAATTGAGAGCATTTGAGTGAATTGTTGAGGAAATTTGAGGAAATTTGTGAACTAGATAAGCATATCTTTATCATTTTCTCATTCTAGGATTATCACTTGTAGAGATTAAGGTGTGAAAGTTCTATTACCATGCTTAGTTAGAGATCCATGGGAAGCTTAAGGATTTATTCGCAATTCTTAGCTTAAATTGTTAATGTTTTTCCATAGAATTGTTAGTAAATAAACTAATCTCATGAAGGTGTAAAAATCACACACACACACTATCATAACCTCTATTTCCTTTCGGTGAGTAATTCATCCTTAGATCTGTGTATCTCTTAAAGGTATATCTTGTTGTAATCCTCCATTAATCCAATCTTGTCGAAATTGATCTTTCAAATCAACCAATGTAGGTTTATTGCCTTCTTGATGTTCTACTCTACATGGGAATGTTGGTGTTATTAACCTTGAACTTCTTGTTGGGATATGCATATTTGGAGATTGATTGTTAATGGATTGATCTCCATTTATTATAAGCCTCCTTTGTTGTCATTATTGTTTACTTGAGTTAGCATGCCCAGTGATTGGGTCAGTCGACTCTCTTGAGTGCTTCTATATTGTGCCATGGATGGATTCATTTATCATTGAGTTTGTACCAACCCTTGAATTCTCCTCAGCTTCTGCTCATCTAAAATGTGTCTCCATAGTCTAGCAGGTTCATTAGCTCTAATACCACTTGTAATGTCCCCCTTATGTAAATTCTTAAGAATAAGGAACTATTAACTTACAAATCAATTGCAAGAGACTTCTTTCTAATTAAAGACTACTTGTAGCACAAAATCCTGTATAAATTTTTATATTGATGATAATTAATACCACTTATGATCTACTTTATAATTGATTATCCTTAGAATATACAAATAATACCACTTATATTAAGAATAATTTTTAATCACTATATAATATTCGAGTATCCATATCTACAATTTGTATCTCTTGTTGACAAGACGGAGAATCATTCTTGTCTCTGATATGAGTGGGAATTATGCAATGATCATCTATGTTATACTTCTATCTGCAATTAGGGAGTTAACTCTGCTATTTGTAATATAAGAACATAAATTACGCTATAAGTTTCCTCTCAAACACTTATAGCTATTCCTAATATGTCGATATGAATATGTTGTAAGTCTTCACGCTATTGCTTATAGCGATGTTGTAATTTGTTGTTTCTAATATGCCTTAGAAGGGTGCAATAATATTGTGTTTTTCCTGAACGATATCCTTAAATATACACAATCAAATTTACCAAAAGGCAACTACTCAAATGAGCGGTCCAATTATGGAAGAATAGAAGAAAAGAAACAATTTGAAGATGATGATTTGGGATGAGATCAATCCTTTTTAAATATCTATCTTCATGATGAGAAATGTCCCTTCATCACAACCTGTGTAATGATTAAGTGATCTTTCTTAATCGCACCTTTCCATGAACAATTGTTATTTGTGCAAATCATTCTTTTATGCCTAATCGCTTCCTTAGCATTGTTAAGTATAATCGTTGTTCATGGAATACCTAATCAAGAATTAGTAAACCTTTTACCATAATCAATGTTACTAACTCTCCTTTAACACACATGGTGATGACATCAATATGTTGTTGAACATTACCATTTATTGCAAAGTGGTCTACTTCTTTCACAGCAATAATCGTAGATGGAGGGTATGGTGATTATATTGATTGCTACATCATGTTTCTTCTGCATAATGGTAGATGATGTTAACAACATGGATTGCCTTCACATACAATCGATGCATGTAAGAACTCTCTTAGCTTGGTGGAAATCATGAATATCTACTACGATAATTATGTATGATCAATATATGGAATGGAATTTATGATTGATATGTAGGATTGTTGTTAGTTGAGTTGTCCATACTAGTTCAATGTAATCGATGGCTCTATATGACAACATCAATATAGAGAGTTGCAATGTGGTCTTCCAAGGTTAGTGTGTAATGTCCCTTTTTTGGACCTTTACTTGATTTGTTTTAAAATTTCCAATTAGGGTTTGAAATGGTACTTGGGGATGACAACTTGTAATGCTTCATACTATGAGAATACAAATCCCCAATAATTATCATGTCATTATATATTTAAATCATATTTAGAAACAATACATACTTAAGCCTCAATTCCTCAATCCTCTCTTAATCTCTAACCCTAAGGTGGACGGTAGAATTATTGTGCTTGGGTGGAAACAGTCTCCAAGAGGCCCTCATGAACAAAGCTCATTTTGGGAATCTTCTCCTCACTGTGACCAGATTACTTCTCTCCCTTCACAAACTCCTTATCCTCTTAGTTGTATTATTGAGTGATTAAAGAATTAGCTAAGTATATATTATTATCTTATATATTACTAAGCATGTATAACATAACCAATGTATAATTCTATTTCACTCTTATAAACATATATTATTAATATTCTAACCTCTTCATTATAATTTATATTCTTGAATATATATATATATATATATTCTTCTTGTTTCTTAGAAATGCATATATAATTCCTTCTTTTTCTCCTATATTTTTTCCTAGTTTTTCTCTATATTATTTCCTTGATTTTCTCCTATATTTTCCATGTTCTTTGTCATTTTAAATATTATATTTACATACTAAAATATAATAATAAAAAGGTGAGAGATATTGATAAGAATTGTCTTTGCTCCTTTTCTTTCCTTTTTAATATTTCATAATATTCCCCAATGCTTATTTTATTTATTACAATCCAACTTCTTCAACATATATTTATGTATTTAAAACTCAATGATTTCTCCATATTCCTGTATGTGTGATGGTATGATGAGATTATCGTTGTTCCATTTGTTTTGAGAATCCTTGTTCATTCTTTTCTTTTCTTCCTTAAATATCTTATAGGATCGAAAGATCTCTTCACATGTCGCAGCCCTTCATAGC
Organism: Thuja plicata; assembly: GCA_018584345.1. Lineage (NCBI taxonomy): Eukaryota > Viridiplantae > Streptophyta > Pinopsida > Cupressales > Cupressaceae > Thuja > Thuja plicata. The sequence goes on along the minus strand of MU224136.1, from coordinate 4,846,468 downwards.
AAGATTAGTTATTATTAAAAATTTGTCGTCTATCTTTTTACTAATAATGCTAGGTCCATTTCCTATTTAAGATGACTATTGGCCAATATATAATATTTCAGTTATTACTATACTAGGTAGTCTCAAAGATAAGTATTTGTTATGTTATCATTTTAATTATAGAATAGTATATTATACTATTTAATAATAGATAATATTATATTATTTTCTTTGTCTATTATATTAATAATATAGTCAATTTTTAATAATAAATAATATTATTATTTATTAATTTAGTTTTATTATTTATTATTAAATCCTATCTGAGAAAGGGGGCATTACATAGTGATTCTTGAGGATCTTGAATCTATGATTCATTTATGGTTTTGACAACATAAAATGCTATTGTAATCTGCTACTTTGACGGGGACATCACAAAATGATAAAGCATGTTTGTTTTGGTTAAAGTGAACAACATGCCCTTTTAATGTTTTCGCATGTTATGGTACAAATTAATTAATCAGCCAATCATTCAAGCCTTGAATGTAAGGGCAGTGGCTAAAAACGTGAGGATTTGCACCTCATTCCCCATGTCATACCCCATACAGGCATACATACCCCGTGCAATTCTGTCAGCTGTCAGTACAATTTGGCCGTCATCATTTAAATTAAATGACTTGCACAGACGTTTAACCATTGAGCAGTGAAAAACATTTTGTATTGTGCTCTATTTTTACAAATATTCGAATGTATGTCTAGGCATTTAATTAAAACATTTTATTATTATTGGGGTTTTTGTGTGGATAATTGATTTTATCTTATCAATTAAAATATTGATTTCATTTATATAAGTTGATTTTTTTAAAATTATAGAATCACTCATTTAGATTAAAACAACAGACAATCTAAAGGATTTGTAGACTCGAAAGTTGAAAATAATTGGTTTAAGAGTTAAAAATATATATTTTTTGGAATAAAAATAGAAATAAAATTGTTATATCAAAAAAAAAATTGAGCTCAAGTTTTTCACTTTATTTACTAAAAGTATTGATAAAATTGTTAAATCAAAAAAAGTTTTTGAACTCAAGTTTTTCACTTTATTTACTAAAAGTATTGATAAAATTGTTATAAATAGTCAAAT
>MU224136.1:4834413-4844738 GCA_018584345.1 Thuja plicata | reverse complement strand
TTGATGAATTCCCTAAAATTGATAAGATAAATATTTTAATGAAGTCAATATATATTTTTTAAATTTGACTATTTATAACAATTTTATCAATACTTTTAGTAAATAAAGTGAAAAACTTGAGTTCAAATTTTTTTTTTGATTTAACAATTTTATTTCTATTTTTATTCCAAAAAATATATATTTTTCTCTCTTGAACCAATTATTTTCGACTTTCGAGTCTACAAATCCTTTAGATTGTCTATTGTTTTAATTTAAATGAGTGATTCTATAATTTAAAAAAAAAACTACTTATATAAATGAAGTCAATATTTTAATTGATAAGATAAATATTTTAATGAAGTCAATATTTTTGAAATAGATTATTTTTTGATGAATTTCCTAAATTTAAATTCATAATTTATTGGTGCATTAACAAACTTCAATTTTGATTCAAAATATACTCTTTAATTACTATTACTTATTTTGATTCAAAACATTATTTAATAGATTTGGGGCCCTAATTCAATTGGGGCCCTAAAGCCGTTATAAGGATGTGTTATGCCAACATCATTGATCGTGCACACTAAAACCCCAAAAATAAATTACATCTTTTATTATATTTAATTATATTTCTTTCAAATTGTTTCAAAGCTATCTATGACTATATCTACTCATTAAGGCAAGCTAATACACAATATTATTATTTTAATTGTTTAAATTCATTTTATCTTATATCAATAGATGTGATTGGACATCTATTTTAAATTTGACTATTTATAACAATTTTATCAATACTTTTAGTAAATAAAGTGAAAAACTTGAGTTCAAAAACTTTTTTTGATTTAACAATTTTATCAATACTTTTAGTAAATAAAGTAAAAAATTTGAGCTCAAAAACTTTTTTTAATTTAAAATTTTATTTTTATTTTTATTCCAAAAAATATATATTTTTATCTCTCGAACCTTTCGAGTCTACAAATCATTTAGATTGTCTATTGTTTTAATCTGAATGAATGATTCTATAATTTAAAAAAAATCTACTTATATAAATGAAATCAATATTTTAATTGATAAGATAAAATCAATTATCCACACTAAAACCCCAATAACAATAAAATATTTTAATTAAATGGCTAGACATACATTCGAATATTTGTAAAAATAGAGCACAGTACAAAATGTTTTTCACTGCTCAACTGCTTAAACGTTCGTGCAGGTCATTTAATTTAAATGATGACAGCCAAATTGTATTGACAGCTGCCAAAATTGCACGGGGTATGTATGCCTGTATGGGGTATGGCATGGCGAAGGACGCGGGGAACGAGGTGCAAATCCTCGCGTTTTTAGCCATTGCCGAATGTAAGGTGAATTACAAAGTGTGTTTGAATTGATCAAGGAAACAGCATGCCCTTCTAAGATTGTGGCATGTGACAATACAAATTCATACTCTCAATGTATGAAAATCTGCCTATAAATGAAATGCAATTTTGGAAAAACTAAATTTAGGAAATCACAGTTTATGATATATTGAAAGAAAATATGTCAATAATTCTATTGGTCATTGTGAGATCAAATATTATCATTTTGATGAAGTATTTTATACTTGTTGGAAGGTTCAGTTTTAAATTGAGTTTTCAATAGTCCTTCAGTTAGTGGTTCTGTTATGGTTTTATTCTTACATAAAAATTTAATTCATTTAATATGAGAATATGTGAGGCAACACTTTTATTTTACACATCTTTTTCCTCTTAGAAAGAATATTAAATTAGTGTTTTATAATCAAGAGAAATTTTGGGGTTATATCTCACAATAGCTCCTATGATATCTAGCACACACTCATCCTCTCCCATGGGACACTAGGCAAACAACTTTAGGCAGGTCGTAGTCATAACAAAGTTTTTTGGTAACTCTATTTTCCTCTATTAATACAACTTTTCCTCTTCTTATTTTTCTTATGCTTTATTTGAATAATTTGTACTTCAAATTCTTCCATGTACTGTGGATTTCGTCTCAATACCCCATTTCCAAAAAAATCCCAAATCAAAAATGTACTTGTAAATAATACATTAAAAAGGGGCATGGTTATGCATGCACTATAGAACTCGGAAGCAGTTAAATATTACAAGTTCACAATTACAGACCTGAAATTTTCAAATTTTCCCTTTACAACATGTCATGACGCTCAATGTTCCAAACAAATGTTATTCTCAACGTGTTTCTCAGCCATTATTTTGTAAGCAACTGGGTTGTTGAGTTCTCTGATATTATACCATCCAGAGAGAAAAGTTTCACATGTACTCTGATTGTTAAATTTACTTCCAATTGTATTTGTCTATTCATGTCCTTTTCCGAAGACTATTGTACATGATGAATGAAACAACATTGACCCTTCAATATGATAATTCTAACACTCAATTACATAATATTTCTATTGTTAGATTCAGGTCTTCGAGTAAAGGTGATGCCGTTAATTGACTTGACAGAAAAAGGCATACTCTCCTCTATATGGTAGAACCAAAGCTAAGTAAACTCACTTCCCATTTATTGAATGTGACAATGATTATATCTTTGTACATTAATTTCTTGATATCTTAAGATTGTTTGTACAAAATTTACGTTATTTCTCCTGCATGTCAGTATTCCAATACTTGGTTGTGTTTATCATTTATACCCATCTATCTTGGAGAAATATTTCATTCCTGAATTCCAAGAGAATTCCCAGAGCAGAGTCGCAGTGAATTGAAATAAATAAGACTTATATGGTTTTCCATAATCATCGGTCAAGCTTTAATTTTATAAATTTCATGTGAATATTTGACAAAAGGGATTTATTGAGGAAGTGCATACTCCCTTTTCTTCTGGAGAAAGACAAACTCTATAAATTTGTACAATAATAATATATTATTAATATTTATGAGTTTACGGTTTACCACAGGAATTACAAGTTGAAAGTTCAGTGATCAAATTTCTCATATACTATCTTAGATCTATCATTTTGGTGCTTCCATCCATGCCAAGAAACAATATACATTTGTATTTCCTTTGACAAGTCAAAACTCAAATTTCAAATTGCCATGCAAGCCTTAAGTTACTATCAAACCCATGTATTATGATGATGGATCATAAATTAAAGAATATTAAATTAGTATGCACAATTGTGCAACAACAATTCATGGAAATGAAAAGCATCTTACAGTCTCAATCACATACAACATCTGAGTAAAATAAAAAAGTTCTGCGTTTACAATCTTGCACACTCACGAGTTCCACATCAAAAACTTCGAACTGCTTTGAACTGAAAAAGGTGGACGGTCCTACCTGCAACAGTTGTAACCGATAAATAACGCGCATCGGAACTCATGCATAGAGGACAGCAGCGTAAATAAAAATTCTCCACTCAAAACAGCTAAAATTCCTAGATCAGAAAAGTTTATGCTTTGCTTTTATGATCAAGATATTCAATTATGGAACAATAATAGCATTAATATGAAAATTGCAATGCTTCTCACATTGAACAGGAGACAGCTATACCAATCTCAGTTATTTGAAATGTATTAAAGGAACCTGAGTAACATATACAAGCCAAGATACACAGAATTTGATATTTGTTCCTAAATTCTAGAGATGCAAATTGCAATGCATTAAAAGAACCTGAGTAACATATACAAACCAATATACACACAATTTGATATTTGTTCCTAATTCTGGAGATGCAGCTTATGAGGCGGAAGTTGATGCAAATTCAAGATATTGTCACTTACGATAGATTGTTCAATCACATAAATGTTTCTTAAATTGATCTGATTCTTGGGTACTGACCTAGAGCTACTTAATTTTTCACACCATAACTCTAGGTTGGGCTGTTATAATCCCTACGGTCAAGACGCCCTCAAGGAAGTATATTTAAGCACCCAAAATGGGGTGCTTCAGCTCCTCTATTCCCATGCCCCTTTCCTTGCTTGGTACAGCCTCCCCCAGCTGTACAGCCTCAAGAAAAAGACCACTCCTCAAAACTAGTAAAGGCCTGCATTCCATGCCAAGTACAACACCAAAGGCTCATCATAATCCTGAAATATTATCACAAATATTCATCAGCAAGAATCAAATAAGAGGTACCACTGGCAATAGGTACGGCCTCGTATCATCCTAAAACATATAGGCAACTTCAAACTCCTTCAATCTGAGCCAAGAAACCTCTAAGAATCCTCAAACCAATACACTACAATCTTAACAACCCAAAACAAGTTAAAGCACAGCAAAAGTCTTCATCTTCAACTCCAAACTGGAATAACCTCACTTTCAACACAATGGTGATTTCAGGATGAAATCACTCTAACTGACTAGGAGGGTTCTTATCCCCGAAACTAGAATTTCTAGAGGGGTTTTATCCTCAATAAATTAGAGAAACTCAAGTCTCAAACAAAACAAAATAGAAAATGTGAAATTGGCAACTTTGATGTCAAAACCTTCAGATTCTTCTGTTATCAAACCTTCTAGTGACAACTCCATCAATAAAATTATTAATGGCTCTAGAATCAATAAGCACAGTGATTCTTTGGCCATATATAACCTTACAGATCCTAAAAAGATCATAATTTTGTGTACCTGAAAGTTGAACAAATGTGTCTTCAACAATCTTCTCTTCACCAAGCCTTTCTAGTACTTTTTCTTCATGATTTTCCTCAAGGTCAGCTTGTTGTTCTGAATTTTTTGATTCTGATTCATCATCAGAAACCACCTCTATGTAATGAGCTCGGCCTTTCACAAGGCTCCTTAAATGTGAAGCATAATTTCTTCCTTTATTATTTTTGGCTTCTTCATCGAACTTAGGTGGTAATGCTTTGGATGATGGTAAGCTTTCTGGAATTGCTTTAATTTGGATGGAAAACTCTTCTTCTGAGACCCATTCTTGGTATATTTAGATTCAAGAGCTACAGCCCTCTTAATTGCCTCCTGCAAAGATATAGGCTCAAAGGCTTTGACCAAGACCTTAAAAATCTCTGTCAATCCTTTCTATGAACAGCATTGCCAATCATCTTTCTAGGATGTCAAGGACCATAACAGCAGGTTTTGGTAAATCACATGTAAATTTCAAAAATGCCATACTGCTTGAGTTGAGCCAACTCGCAAAAAGAATGCGCCTTTTGGTCCTTTCTGTCAAATCTCTCCATCAATTTTTTTACTTAAGTCATCATATGATTTTATGAGAATGTCGCCTTGAGTATCTAACCCATAGTACCACCACTAACCTCTTTAAGATGAAGAGTTGTAATTTAACCGCCTCATCCTCCACCATAGGTCTCAAAGACATGCATGTATCCAACTTTTGAATCGATGCACAAGCTAAGCTTACCACTTCCATCAAATAGGGAAAATATTAAGTTTCCTCATGCATTCCGGTACTCCCTTTTTTGAGTTTGGGACCTCTGTTCTTGTCTAGTCCCATTTCTAGATCTCTTCCTATTCATGAGCTAATTAAGGAGCAGCTCATTTTGAATCTCTTGAGGCAGATCTTGATACTCAGCATAGTGTGCAGTAACTTCATCAACTATTGCAACTTTGATCTCAGGCCTATGAACCTCTTTGTCTTTTCTAATAAAGGTTGGCTGAAACAGCCTAACCATAGAATCCATAGTCTAGTGGAGTGATTTACATTATTTGCAGGCTAATTGGTAGTTCTTGATGTACCTTCATCACCGTTTTGTTGTCAAGGCATGCTCATATGTTGGTCCATTTTCGTAATTAATTGTGCCATCATGTCCATCATTATATCCCATTTTATTTTTGCCGTCAAATCAAGAGTTTCACCCATTTCAATCTCCTTGCATTTACTGTCTCGTAGTACGGTCTTCAATAACTTACTACGGAACTGAATTTTGAGGGAACTAAAAGTATTTTCTAAACTCTCTCTAGTAGTATCTATTTTCTTTGTCACTACAATGCATGAGATGTCAAACTCTACATGATAAGCTTAGCTCTAAAATCACAGGTTGGCAAATTGCCAGCTTTGATACCACTGTAACCACCCATCTTACTTTTTTTCTATTTGCACTATAAAAGATGTGTTGTCTCTAATTTTGAATTCACAAAATTAGAGAAACACCTGCTGAATTTTGAGCTAAAATCGTAGTTCTTATCTCTAAGACACACTTACGAGGTTAAATCTCATAACTTATAAGCATTAAGTCGTGTATTGTTTTGGTCATAATTTTTCACCTTTACTTTGTTGATTTTTGAGTTTTTAGGCTATTTTTCTTTGGTTTTATAATCATTTTCGGGTTTTGATTGCATGATTACAAGTTTACAATTGCAAATTACATCAAAATTACTTGAAATCGTGTCTTCAAGACCCGATTACAAGTGAGGGTATTATGTTTTAAGTTAAACTTGCAATCTCTTTTCTGAGACCCGACCTTCTCTTGGTCATTTTCATTTTTTTTTTTAAAGTAAAACTTGCAAATCGATGGTTAAGGCCTGAAATGCAAGTGTTATTTTATGAAATGTCTTTTTGAAAGTTTAATAACTTGTAACTTGTGACATGAAACCCAAAAAGCATATTTATGTTTTCTTTTCTCATTTAAGTCATAAAATGAGGGTCATCTTTTTAAGCCCGTGATACAAGTTAAAACATTTTATAACTTGTAAAATGTTATTCGAAACCCGATATAGTGCATTAGTACATGCAATCGAGCTGCATTTTATCTTTGGAGAGATTGATTTGTGTTTGGATTATAACACTTCCAGTGCCTTTATAATCCATGCGGATAGATCCTCAAGGTTTTTAGTTTCAGTTTGTGCGATTCTTCGGCGTTTTTACTGTGCGTTTGGTGACATTTTGAGCATACGTCATTCCTTATGTTTTGCAGGTATGCATTATTTCTTAGTTTTTGTTTAGGGTTCATAGTCATTGCAAGTTGAATGCATAGTCTTTCTTTAAGTTTTCTTGTGTTTAATTTTGAAAATCAATGCATTACTTGTTTCTAGGCGTTTTTGAGAAGGCTGTTTGTTTTTAGTGAGCTAAAGGCCTCATTTCTTCATGGTGTTTTTGTTCAATCTTTTCCCAAATGCATTCTTCTCTCATTCACATCTTCATAAAGCTCATCTTCATAAAATGCCCAGGTCATTGCCCGTTTCGGGTTCTCAATAAAGCATTTCAAATTTTTAAGATCTTTAATGTTCCCAAATATGCATATTCGGGTTTTGAGAGATGAATTGCAGATTATTCTTATACTTGCAAACCATTGTGTCATACCCTCACTTGCAGCTGCAGTTTTAGAACCCGAATTTGTGCATTATTCTAGTAATTTTGGGTTTTGAAAACACCATTACAAGTTTTCATTACAACACAAAAATACAAGCATGCTATTCCAAAACTTGCAGTTGACCTTCCAAAACCCGAATGTGGCCTAAAGTGCACTCAAAATCACTTGAAATTGGGTCTTTGGGACCCGATTACAAGTGCAAACTTGTATTTTCCCATGGCACATATGAAGTTGCATTTTATTTTTCCATAATTGCAAGTCAATATTCATGTCCTGCCCCACTTGCAGTGTACATTCCAAGACCCAAAATTGAGCTTTGGCCCACTTTTACATCCTTTTGTCTCATCCTAGTTAGTCCTGTTTGCACACACGACCTACAGAATCAATAAAGACATGGGCCTTATTTTGCAAGAAAACTCCAAGCCTGGAGAATGACACAAAGCAAGGACAACATGACAGAGCCATACAAGGAGGTGGATAAGCGACATGAATGATTAAGAGCATAGAATGCTTTCAAGACTGAGATGGTCACAAAACATTGAAAAGATGCTTTCCCAATAAAGGCCAATGTGATGCAAAACAATCAAGAAAGCAAGTTCGTATTCCAGTTCAAGATGCCTTTACCAAACCCGAGTTCTTCAATCACGGAGCATCCTGTAGCAGCATGAAGATCAGGCAAAGGATGATATAAATAGAGTCGTGTCTTCTGACACTTAGAATAGTTTCAATTATGTACTTGTAATTTCTTTTTGACAAATTACATCTAATGTCAAAAATTGTAATTGCAGGTGATCAAGTCACTTGCAAAGTTGTAACTTGTAATTACATGTAAACAAATTGCAAGTCAAGTTACATTAGGACTGCAATTTGGAATAAGTCATAGTTAGTTGTGGAAAAATTCATAGTTAGTTGGACTTTTCCCACCTTTTTCTCTCAGCCCCTCACCTATATATAAAGAGGGTGCTCTTTGTAATTTTTATCTTTTGGTAATGCAACAAAATTATGCCAGTTTGTATGTGCACTCTAAGACTTTAAGCTTAGATGTAAACCAAATTGCTTTCAATCAAAGAGGCAAATTACTTTTAGACTTTATGCTAATTCAAGGTGTTATGTGACGACATTTTGTGAAGATTGATTGTGAATTTTGTGCTTTTGTTCAAGAGGGATTTAAACTTGATCTTGCAGATTTTGAGTTGCAAATCGTGTTTCAAGTTATAGTTTGGTTTCAGATCTGGTGTTGCAAACTTTGAGCTGCTTATCAGATTTGAGACTCTTGTAGAATGCTCAAACAAGGAGGTAACTTGCAGATTTTGCGCTGCTTTTATTTTCTCAATTTGTGCATGTAAGGTGAAATATATGTTGGAGACTTTGAGTTGCACGTATGTTTCATCCTTGTTCCTGAATTCATAGGAGTCATGGAAAGTCTTTAAGCTTTCACGAGCTTCTTGTTTTAACTTTGCTAAATTGTACTGAAGAGATTGTTGTAAAGATAGAAACATGTATTCTGGAAAAGAGAATAGAACGCAAGAACATCTACTATGAAAGAAGAGAGTATCGTAAAGTGTACTAATATAAGCTTAGGTGTTAAGTTTAGTATAGGTTGTTTTCAGTAACAATAGATAGGGGGAGCCTTCCCTTAATTAGGAGAGATTGTGTCTCACATGATGTGGTTGGAGCCACTGTTTTGCAAATGATCCTTCAAACTGTCGGTTGCAAAAAAATATCCACCCAACAAGATGTATATGCAATGTCTTCAACGCTCTCTAATCACCTAGATCCCGAAGTGGGTAAGGTAAGAGCATATGGTGCTTCCAGCCACAACTATTTTAAATTAATGCAATTACAAAATGATATGCTGGCAAACCAATCAGAACATGCAAGCAGCAGAGCCAACTTAATCAACACCTCTTTGATGTACTACATAAACTAACATGCAGGTAGCAAAGCCATCCTTATCAACACCTCTTCAATAGAGTGCATGAGGGCAATACAGAGGCAAAATGTCTAAGATTGACTGAAACCAAATTGATCAGAATTAAACATGCAAGCAGCAAAGCCAACTATTGTAGAATGATTGATATGATATTCTGATCAGAATTAAACACTAGGGAAATTAAAAATTCACAAGAAACTCATACCACTTAGACAATGAGCTGCTCACCAATCATCCACTGAAATTATTTTGAAATACACATGGACCAACTTATGTAGATTCTTCCAAACTGAAATAGAATACTATGAACTCCATCTGTGACTGATAAACACTGAAGAATAGGTCTCAACAGCACTGGTAACAATCTGAAAACTTGCAGAGAGTATGCCCAGCACACCACTCAACATGCATAAACCAAAAGCTACTCCAAAATACACCAAAACTTAACCCAAAGCACCATGAACACAATGGATGTCATGTCCCCTCCTCTAATCGGGACCTAATTCTATTTTCACCTTATAGCTCATCCTTGTCCCTGTGAGCTATTAAAGATCGATGCTCGGGGACCCTTTTGTGTGGCATGTTCTTGTCGCCATTCTTAGCGCAGACCTATAATCAAATTCATATCATGGCACCAATATTATACTTGGCTGACTTTGTAATATCCCCATTTTTGGACACATAAAATTAGCTTAATCTTGTGACCCTCATAGGCTAATCGGGATGTTGGAGGGGGTTGTGTGGCAGAGCCAGTGATTAGTTTCCATTCTGGAGATCTGTTATGCCAGGATTGCTCTTCGTTTGGGTCAGATTGACATACTTACTATTTATAGTAAGTGTTTATTTTGGGTGGTCGTCATGATTGTTATTTTTAGTAGGGTGTCTGTGCATTGGTAGCAGTGGGGTTGTGAAGTCAGTTGCAGAGTTTCCAGTTTGAGGGACTTACTATTTATAGTAAGTCTATTTGTGGCCAGTTACTATTTTTGGATGACACTTAGGCACGCAGGTTCAGTTGATGCTCCTGGTTCTTGATGATTGGAGTTATTTGCGTACGATTATTTAATTAAGTTGATTTCATTAAATAATCATTATTTGCCTAAGTCAATGATTAATTATATGAGCTCATTAAAAGGTTATATTATATGAAGTCA
>MU224136.1:4810793-4834363 GCA_018584345.1 Thuja plicata | reverse complement strand
GTCAATGATTAATTATATGAGCTCATTAAAAGGTTATATTATATGAAGTCAAAATGGAGTTATGAGCTTATATTATTAAGTGTGCTTTTAAGTGAAAGTGTGAAGTTGAAGTTAGGGATCGATTTGTAAAGAAGACATTATAAAGGCTTCTTGGATGAAATCGATTTCATTATGCTATTATTCATTCTTGTTTTGGTTCGATTTTGTGAAGGCTTGGAGATAAGGGTTTGTCCGAATTCTACAGCAAGAAATGGTAAATTTCTTGTTTGTCTCATGCACTGGTGAATTGTGAGCTTGCGGCTAGCAGTCATAGCTGCTGATTGTTATCAAATTTTGAAGAATATTGCAAATAGAGAGATTGGCGTGGGTTATCTTTTCCAGCCGTTATTACTTCCTTGGCTGCGACTTCGTATGCTGGTTTCATTATATTTTCCAGAGTTCATGTGGAGACTATGCAGAGTTTGAGAGATAGACCACGGTTTGAATTTTGGACCATGGCCATTCAGCAATAGCAGCCGCCATTACTCCTACATTGTGAAGGAGTCGAGATATTCACAGGTTCTCAAATATGCATTCATTTGCTTGGTTCTATGTAGCATTGAATAAATTAATTACGATTTCAATTAGAATTTTTAGAGATGGTGCTGATAATTTGTAGTTGGGGTTTGAATCTTAAATTAAATATAAGGCATGGTTATTTGGATTTCAATGTAATTGGTTAGTTAAGGAATTTTGGTGAAATCATTATTATACCTGGCAAACTGTGTTAAAAATTTATATCATTTTACAATTCCAAAACAAATAAAACTTTTGCAAGTTAATTCAGAGATAGAGCCAGGCAGGCTCTTTACAGACTTGCTTATTATTGGAGGTGATCGGCCTCATACATATATCAGCCTTCTTGGAGCAATTGAATATCATCGATCAGCATTGTATCTTGTTTGTTTCAGTAATTCCAAGTTTGGAATTCATTTGGGAGATTCCAGTTTCGGGGGTGAAATATCCTCCCTAGTCTGCTATCATATCAATTAGGTGAAGTCTCTTGTTAGAGACCAAATTGGACTGGTAGACTTACTCATTTTTGGCATCATTCATCAGTATATCATTGCATTTGGAGGCTGTGATCTACATTATCAACAATCAACATATTTCTTGTGTTTTGCAGAGAAGCTATACTCCTGCGATATATTCCAATTATTGTTCAGACCTGCACTTGGGCTGTGAAGCCTTCAAACTTCAGCGATCTGGACTTGCCGTGGCCGTGGCCTTTTTATCCTTGTGTCAGCAGTCACTTGATACCGCAATCAGCATACTCACCGCATACAGCATATACTTTGCAACCATCAGCGAACTGCATCTTGCCGCAGCTTGTACTCAATGATAATCTTGCGGATTGGCAGCGATCAGACATCCATATTTGCATATATTCTGAGTTGCATTGTTTCTGATAGATAACAGCAATATTCATAGTGTAATCCATTCCGCGACTCACAATGTGGAATCATTGTAAAAAGACTAAGGTGCAAACTTCTTGAATTTCTATTGTAATCAATTCCAAGTTGAAATAGCAACATGATTTGTTTGTGCATCATTCGAGATTGCAAATGCTGGTCTATTATTGTCTGTGATTATCTATCATTGTGTATCTTTTGATTTTGTATACTTTGGGATATTTCAGTGGTATCAGAACCTTGACCCTGCCAGCCTGCTGGGTTGAGGTTGATGAGCAGGAAAAAACAAGACTATATAATCTATCAGAGAAGAAGACACCGCTCTTTAGATAGAATGGGAGATGCTCAGCCAGATATTATGACCATCTTGGGTGAATTGGCAAGAGGACATCAGAGGATAAATGAGACTCTCAATTGCTTGGCGGATATAAGGGTCAATGGTGCCAATAGAGAGAACAACAGCCATGGTGATAATTCAATCAATGGGAGGACCCACACTCATCAATCCACCAATTCAAGACAAATGATGCCTACCTTCCTTCCGAGGACTGAGCAACAAGAGAACCATACTCCCTCATTGGTAGAGTTGCAAGAACAATTCAAGCGGGATTGACTCAATGGAGGATTACAACCAGACATGTCCCTCAAGGATTACATGGACCTAAGAATCAGGCATTTACCCACCAGGTGTAATAGAGACTGTAATAATGACTTGAGGCAAAAGATTGGCAAGCTAAGCCTCCCCTTCTTCAATGGATTCGGAAGATCAACACCACGAGCTTGGGTGCAGAAGGCAGACACATACTTTCAAGTCAATCCAATGCCTGAAGATGAAGCGATCAAGTACGTAGCACTACACCTTCGTAAGATTGCTCACAAATGGTGACACCATGGAATGGTAACATTGGGGCATGATCAAATCACATACTATGTCGACTTCATGGAGAGACTCATTGACAGATTTGATGGGAAGGATCCCAAGCTCAATTTCAAGGAGTTAGCACAGCTGAGGCAAGGAGGATCCATCAACAGCTATATTGCTAGGTTTTAGAGGCCCTCGGTCTTGGTGATTGACATATCGGAGAGGAGATTGATAGCTCTTTTCATGGATGGTTTGATGGATCCTTTCAAGGGTTGGGTCAAGGCCCTTAGCCCTAGCACACTCACAAAAGCAATCAAGAAGGCCCGTGATATGGCCACATCTACCTCCAAGAATCAAACTTTTCCTATGGGACCCATTACATAGAAAAACAAAGGCAAGAAACCATTTTAGAAGGATTGTCCCAAGAAGACTCCAATGGATGAGGCAACCAAACAAGATCTAAGGAGAAGGAAGCTTTGTTTCAACTGCAAGGAACCATGGGAGCCCAGTCATAGATGCCTTGGCAAAGGGAAGATTCATTACATCGAGGTTGTTTCAGACAATGAGGAAGCTGACAAATTTGAGGAGCACAATGAGGAGCCACCACAAGCAGTGAAAATAGCCACAATCCTAAAGAATGGAGGTACCATTGCTGTCCTACCTGGCACACCACGTTGTAACATATTTGGGCTTCGTGGTACTCTACAAGGACAATGGATCATCAACATGCTCAACAGTAGGGTCACTCTCAATTTCATCAATGCTTCCATAGTGGCCAAGAGAGGATTGCATATAATAGAGCACAACGGATTTGACATCAAGGTGGCAAGAGGCCAACACCTACCATGCACACATTTAGTGCCACAAATGACCATCACCATGGGGAACTACACCGTCACGGACAACTTCTCCGTGGTGGAAATGGATGGTACAAATATCATTTTGGGCATTCAATGGATGGAAACCATTGACAAATACATCGAGAGTTTCAAGTGCTTGGAGTTTCACATTCAAAGTAGATGGGAAGAAGGTGGTCTTGCAAGGAATGTCTAACGGAGGGCCTAGGGTAGTTTCAGCCAAAATACATGGAGGCAATTTTCAAGCATGATGATGTGGTATGGGCGGTACAGTGCTTGGTTTCTTCCAAACCTTTGAACAACCAACATACACATTACCACAATGATGAGCTACAAAAATTGTTGGGTAGGCACAACTTGGTTTTCAATGACATTCCCCCATGGGTAACACCAGATAGAGGCTTCAAGCACACGATAGAGCTGGAGGAGGGAGCCAAACGAATCATCACGACTCCTTGCAAGCATACCAAGAAGTTCAATGATGAAATCAAGAAGGCAATTTAAGGGCTCCTTGACATGGGACACATCAAGCCTAGCTCAAGCCCTTTTGCATCTTCAGTGGTCTTGGTGAAGAAGGATGGGACTCTTAGGATGTGCATCGACTATCAGGCCCTAAACAAGAACACAATCAAGAATAGGTACCCCATCCCACTGATTGATGAGTTATTGGACGAGCTTCACGAGGATGTCTACTCCAAGATAGATCTCAGATCCATATATCACCAGATTCGAATGAGGGAGCAAGGTGCTCACAAGAGAGCCTTCTATTACCACTATGGTCATTATGAGTTCTTGGTCATGCCCTTCAAATTGACCAATGTGTCTGCTACATTCCAATCTTCCATGAACCACATCTTCAACAAGCAGTTGTGGAAGTTCATGTTGATGTTCTTTGACGACATAGTCATATACAACAACACAGGGGAGGATCACTTGAGGCACTTGGACAAGGTTTTGGGGATCATGGAGGCAGAATTGTTGTACACGAAGAAGTCCAAGTGTAAGTTTGGCATGATAGAGATTCTATATTTGGGCCACATCATAAGCGCACGTGGAGTGCAAGTACATCAAGGGAAGATCCAAGCAATTCTAGACTGGCCATCCCCAAAGACACTCACAGAGTTGTGTGGATTCTTTGGCCTATGCAACTACTACAGGAGATTTGTCAAGGGATTTTCACAACTCAGAGCCTCATTGACCGACCTCGCGAAGAGGGGTGCATTCGGTTGGACGGAGGAGGCACACCATGCATTCGACAAGTTGAACGAGACTATAAGCACCTGCCCAATCTCGACATTGCCTTATTTCTCTTAGCCATTCGCCCCCATGTGCAATGCATCAGGGGAGGTCATTGGAGCAATGTTGATGCAGAATCATCACCCCATTGCATTCGAGAGCAGGAAACTCAAGGATACCGAGAGATTGTTTTTGATCTACAACAAGGAGATTCCTGTGATCATGCACGCAATGGCTAAGTTCAAGCAGTACTTGGTTGGGGGGAAGTTCATGGTTAGGACCAACCACAACAACCTCCGATACTTTTTGCAGTTGGAGGATTTGAACGAGATGCAGCATAAGTGGGTGAGCAAGATTCAGGCCTATGATTTTGATATCGAGCATGTGAAGGGGAAGAAGAATGTGGTCATTGATGCTTTATCCAGGAGGCCTGCCATATGCTCTTTGTCCCAGGTCTCAGGTGATTGGAAGGCTCATTTGTTGGTTGAGTACTCCAAGAATACCTCTGCTTGCTAGTTGATGGATGGTCAAACTCACGATGATAGATACAAGGTGGTGGATGATGTCATCTACTACAAGCACAAAATTTTCTTGGTTTTGGAGTCAAAGCTTAAGGAAAAGTTTTAGAGTGTTCATGAGTCACCATTCGCAAGGCACCCCAGGAACTTCAAGACATATAGACAGATTTGTTAGAGGTTCTTGTGGAAGGGCCTCACGGATGATGTGCTATGGTTCGTCAAGGAGTGCACCACTTGCCAGTAGAACAAATCGGAGCATATCTTTCTGGCAAGATTGCTACAACCCTTACCCATTCCGGATCAAAAGTAGGAGAGCATCTCAATGGATTTTATCACAGGACTTCCCAAGGTTTAGGGCAAAGATTGCATTTACGCGGTGCTTGACCCTTTGACCAATTATGCTCACTTCTTCACCATCCCGACAGAGTTTAGATGTAATGTCCCCTTCTAATATGAGCTTGGAATATGAATATTTAATAAGGTCATGGAAGTAATTAATTTAATTATTTAATATTATCCCTAAAAATAAATCATAAGGGTAATATTATTTAATTAATTTTAAAATATTAAAGTGACTTCAATGGTGAGTTAGGTGAAAATTTAATAAAGTCACTTTACTATTAATTTCCTAAGCTCAAATGGAATTAAAAGAGTGGAAATAAAAAGACAAAAGAAAGGAAAATGAAGAGGAAAAGCAGAGAGAAAGCCAAAAGTTTATGCAATGGGTTATAAAAGAAGAATAAGAGGTTCATTCAGATTATGCTTGGTTTTTTGTTATTTTCTCTTAGAGAATTTGAGTGTCTGGCTTTTAGTTCAGAAACCTAACAACAAAAACCCTTGGGATTTCTTTGGAATTGGATGAAAAACCAATTCAGCTTTGGGGGTGGATTCATATAAGGGTTCACCATTGTGCAGTATTGTTCAATATTGGAGGTTTATTTAGAGAACTCGCATACAGGCTTTCTATACAGATAAGTAACAAAAAATTTATGTCTCTTGCAGAGGCAAATTTGTATGAGTTTATGGTTATTGGTGGATAGCATTGAAGAAATTTGGCCATTGAGATTAAAGAATCTTTTCTTGAAGGGAATCATTGGAAGTCAATTTAATGAATATCTATTGGGGAATAATAATATGAACAGCCCAACTGGCTGCTCCAACTCTCCAGCACTCTCGAGTCATATGCATTATATCAAGTGTGGAGTCTTCTCTTCAAATTGATAACCTAATGGCCAAAGACGAACCAGCGTGAGCAGATTAATGTGGACAGTGATGGGTGTCTCTGTCTATATTTTGTATGTCCTGATTGAGTTATATTGGATTGCAAATTATTGGTGGGAACGTTTCACGTATTGGTAAAGTTACAAGCTTGTTTGTATTGAGATGTTTGTTGTTATTTGATATTATAAACAAAACATTACTCACCGTCGCTGAAGGTTCAAAGTGAATAAATAGTTGTAATTTTTTAATTTGAATATTAGAAATCTATTTCTCGTGAAAATCTCAAGGAAACGAAGTTACAGTTTCAAGATTCTAATCGTTCCCTCGAGCATTACTTTTTCATTATTGGACTGTGTTTCACCTTCCAAGGCTGAGTATGCCATTATTTCACACCGGTGAATGCTATTGGAACAGACTGAAGGTTATATCCAAGCCATTGAACCATTGCACAAGAGTCGTTACAGTTATAAGTCTTGGTGCATTTCTAATTAGAATCATTATTAGTCAATATTGGCTAACACAAGAACAAAGCGGTATAAATGTATGAAAAAGACTATGTCGACTTCATCAATATTGCCATTATGAGCCATAGGTAATTCCTAAGCATGTTCGAACTGTGTGAAGGAAGAGCTCTTTGTAAAGTTGGTGACTGATACAGAGCTGATGAAGGATTATAGTATTTTATGAAGTTATCGAATGAATCTTTGTTAGTTGTTTCTTGCTTCGATTAATCATGAGAACCATCCATTACTCCTACACACAACACAAGGAAGACTGTCTGGCTCAAACTGGGTTGTTAGATTCTGTATCAGGTAAATGGAATGGGTATTGTAGACTTAGCTGTTGCAGAGAATATACCTGTTGCTAATAACAGTTTATGCATAGGAGTGCAAGAACAATGATATGTTGTTTGGTTTTTTCATGGTCTTTTGAATACTACTGAGATATAAACCATCTGAACTGTTTTCCTGAAGACGCACAAAATCTACAGAAGGTCGTAGGGAACATTGTGTTGGCTAGGCATGAATTTTAGTCCTTCTATAACAGCGAACTCTCTCTAGATTCCTAGATCTTGCGGTGGTTGAAGGATAAGACAAGCACCCTGCAAAAAGGCATAGCTGATTCCACAAATTTCTGTGCTTCAAAGCTACACCTAATTGAGACTCAAGTGATTTCAGTTTGGGATATGACTGGACTGTGCATAGAAGAGTACAATCTTGGTGCAAATATCACTGTGTTCAACTATTCTGGGTTCGAAATGAGACCAAAAACATCTCCTTGTAAGGGCACCTTCAATAGTAAGTCGGGTCAGTAATATGTACTAATGCCTCTCTCAAATATGACAATAATAACAGAAGTTATGATTTATATCAAATCTGTAACCGAGGTTTAAATTGAAGAAGAGGTTGATGTTACTCACGCATATCAATTATTTGTTTGTCAATTGTGCATGTAATTGTTTGAAAGAACTTCTCATTGTAATTGTCAAACAAACACTCAGCTTTGTTTAACCTTATCTCAATATACAGTAAAATTGTCAAATCAGTACAGAAAAGAAAAAAATTAAAGTCAGATTTAGGGTGGCTTCTTACATTAGAGTAGTGCAAGTTGTGGAGTTGTTCTTTCGAGAAATTTTCAGGCTACATGGGCTTATGAAGAATATTGTCAGTGGTAGAGAGTAGATTCCTCAGCTCTTTTTGGATGGAGCTTTTTAAGTTGGCAGGCACCAAGCTAACTCCAAGCACCAATTATCACACTCAAATAGATGGACAGACCGACATCGTGAATAAGTGGGTACAGGCCTACTTGCAAAACTACGTGGCAACACAACAAAATGCATGAATTTGTTGGCTACATCTAGGGGAATATTGTTACAACACCACCTATCACATGTCGATTGGGATGTCGTTCTACAAGGCACTTTATGGCTATGAGGCTACTTCATTTGTGGATTTCGCATTGGGAGATAGTAGGGCACCTAAGGCGAAGGATTCACTTCAAGATAGTCAAGACAGCTAAGATCCCTCGAGGATAATTTACAATAGGCCCAGAATCAGTAGAAGACATTTGCAGATTGACAGCAGATTGAGCGTAGTTTCAAGCCTGGAGATTTTGTCTATCTTCGCTTACAGCCCTACAGGCGGTCTTCTTTGAAGAGAAGCGGTACGGAGAAGCTAAAGCTATGTTTCTATGGTCCTTACAAGGTGATTAGGTAGATTGGTGAGGTGGCGTATGAATTGGAGCTTCCAGAGAATAATAGGATACAAGCTTGCATTGGAGCTAGATGAGATCATAAATTTTAGGGAGAGAAGGCTAAGGTCCCATACGATAAAGGAGTATCTTGTCAAATGGAAGGACTTACCAGTTGAGGATGCTACATGGGAAAGTGAGCAGATTTTGCAGCATCCTAATCTGAAATTACTTGTGGGCAAGTGATTCCGGGAAGGGGAGGTTGTCATGTCCCCTCCTCTAATCAAGACCTAATTCTATTATCGCCTTATAGCTCATCCTTGTCCCCGTCAATTATTAAGGATTGATGCTAGGAGACCCTTTGCGTGGCGTGTTCCTGGCGCCACTCCTTGTTATGTCCCCATCCTTTACAGAACATCAATCTAGTATTAAGCACATGTGTAATCAATGTGTGGCGGACATTGAACATTTCCTAGTAGTTAGCAAGTAGAATTGTACATAGCGGTTAGTAGTTTAAGCAATTAGATGTGTATATTTTTCTTGTTAATACCAGTGGCATTATGAAGGGCAAAACTGAAGCAATGATTTTATCAAGGAAAATTTTCTTATTTATAAGACTTCACGATTTTCCTGTAATGTCCCTGTTTTTAGGCACATGGGATTAGCTTATTTACGTGACCCTCATACACTAATCAGGATGTTGGACAGGGTCGTGTGGCAGAGCCAATGGTCAGTTTTCACTCTGGAGATCTATAATGCCAGGATTGCTCTTTGTTTGAGTCAGATTGACATACTATTTATAGTAAGTGCTTCTTTTGGGGGATCGTCATGATTGCTATTTTTAGCAGGACGCCTGTGCATTGGTATCACTAGAGTTGTGGATTCATTTGCAGAGTCCAGTTTGAGGGATTTGTGGTAGTGTCTATTTATGGCAGGGCATTATGGCATCTGGCGCGGGCAGTGAATATCCGCGTGGCGAGTTATTTATCCAAGGGATTTAATAAGCTATTTGATAATAGATGATTATTAATTAAGTTATGCTTAATTAATAATTTAAGAGCTTATTATTTATTGCCAAAGTATTAAATGTTTTCTTCTAAAGTCTTGGAGAGAAAATATGATTAAAAATTATATTTCAAACTCATGAAATGCAATTGGGAAGAAAAGCTAAGTATTGCTTTTAAGTTATGCAAAGTGTGAAGTTAAAGATTAGGGATCGATTCGTGAAGAAGACTTTATAAAGGCTCTTGGAAGAATTCGAAAGCATTCATTCATTATGCTATTCACTCTTTGATGTTTTGGTTCGATTTTTGGTGAAGTATGGAACCAAGGGTTTCATTCTCCTTTTGGTCTAAAGAATGTGAATTCTTACAGATGTCATTGCACTTTGAATCAGCAAATTTGATGCTGGTGAATTGCAAAGGGTTCGAAATTGTCCTTTGCTACGCCTAGAAGAGTTGAAGATCAGATTTATAACAGCGGCTGCAAGAGGAATGGTCTAGTTAGAAAGTTTGACATCAACTACCAAGTGAAAACCGTGGGTAATGCTTGGCATAAGCTTTTGTGTAGTTGTGTTGTCACCATAGCATGAGTTGCGGCCAGCATAGTGAGATGTGGGCAGGGAATTACAGGTTCCCACTTTAATTAATTCCCTTGCAATGAATGTAACATTTCATATCAGATTTAGATGGTTTCATAATTGAATTCAATACGAGAATTTCAGAGTCAAGCAGTTTATGATTTGCAGTAGTTATTTTAAATTAATTTGTTACTTGTATTGCAAATTCAAAATAAATAAAACTTAGCAAGTAAATTGAAGGTTAGAGCCAAGCAGGCTCTTTACAGTGGTATCAGAGCTTGCCTGCAAAGTATTTGATAAAATGTCAAACATTTGAAAAATAAAGCAATTTGGTGTTTGTCAAAGTTAGAACTAGCAAGGGTTCTTACAGTGGTATCAGAGCAATTTCCTGCCATCCTGTTGGGGTGGAATTTATTGGGCTTAATTGTTTGACTTGAGTGATCAGCACTTTAGTTATTTTTGCAATCATGGACAGACACAGGAAATCTAGAAAACAAGGAAACCAGTTAGACAGTATGTCTCTTCTTAGACAGCAGACAGATGCCATGATGAAAAACATGGAGACTAAGGCAAAGTCGGGAAGCACTTAATGCAAGTCTTTCAAATTCGGCAACTGTCGATAAGGTGATAGATTATTTGGTTTCTCTGTTCAATAGGTCCTCTTCACAGACAAGATATGAGGAGAGACGTGAGTTTTATACAAGTGAGACATCTTAAAATCTCCATGTTGAGTTTTCAGCAAATGCGGATTATGGTGGAGATGTTCCTGTACTTAGTGGATCAGCCACTAGTCCTATTTTCCCACCTGAGGGTGGAGATTCTTTACAGGGACATGTGGATGCGCCTGTCTTGTTGGCAGATAGTAGTACTGAGTTTCAGCATCCCGAGCCTACCAGAGTTAGTGACACGAAACAGGCGGATGATATGTTTACTACCATTGATGGCAGCTTTACATCAGTTCGTAGTAGTACCAACGATACAGGATCTGATTTTCTGGACAACAGTCCTTTATGTGAGCCTGTCGATGATGTCGTGGATAGTGTGAGAGTGGAGGATGTTGTAGACACCACCATGGATTCTAACACCTTAGATGATGGTGTTATTTTTTAGGACTGCGAGGAGTATTTGAGCTCTGACAGCTCTGATGTTTATGACAGTTGTCGCAGTGGAGTCAGTACAGGAGACTGTAGTTTTTTCCTGTATTGAAGAGGTGAGCATGGAGTAACCCAGTGATGACACTCAGGAGTGGAGTGGTAAAGATGAGTCAAGTGACATAGGTTCATGCCACAGTGTAGATGTTTCACGTGATGACATAGAGTCATGGTTGTAGCCAGAGATAGCAGAGGGGTCTCAGATAGACGATGTTGATACTAGCATTGTGGATACCTCTGATGTTGAGTGTGAGGATGATGTGGGCTGTAGTGTGTCTGGTTTTTTGTATCAGACATTGGATGTTGACTCAGCATTGCCATCCGGGGGTGGCGGGTCCCAGGATCCTTTTCTACAGGGACTCATGGATGAGAATGGGGAAGCATATAAGTGGCAGGAGTTTGTTTCAGCCAGGGCTTCCACTCCTGCAGTTGAGGTGTTTGTAGAGGTACCCAGTAGTGATACCTCGTTGATGGACATGTGCGAGATTGATAGCGCACATGAGGGGAGTGATTATGAGGTTACTCCTCGGTGACTCATGAGGATGACTCTACCTGCAGCGAGTCATGCTTGATTTATTAGACCCTGGGGGAGGACTCTGAGGTGTTAGTGAGTGAGGATGGGTCCCAAGATCAGGATTGTCATGTGGTTACAGGGGACGAGGTAGCTGAGGATTGTGATGAGTCAGATTCAACAGCAGCTTCCTCGGGGGTAGATGAGGATGAGTCTGATGTCAGTAATCAATTTGTAGATGTGTGTTCGGATGATAGTACATAGAGATACAGTGATCTTGAAGGAAGTTTGTTGGATACAGCTTCCTTCCATAGTGTGGAAAGTGCAATTGAGATTGTACATAGGAGGCCCATTGTGCAGGGTTATCATGTGACTAGCCAGTTGAGAGTCGGTAAGAGCGACATTATTTCTACTCTCGAGCATTTTGATGCCGCTTGTTAGTTGTTGGTTGTTTATGGTTGGGATGCTCCTATGGCAGATGAGTGCAGTGGTGGTTACCTTTCCCTGACATAGATTCATTCCTTGCGGGAGGTTGTCGGGATTTTGAGATAGGATTATTTACAGTTGGTAGCCGAGCGAGATCACCTAGTTGAGTGGGGGAGTATGGCATATGAAGCACTGATGGACAGAGAGGAGGTGAGCGGGATTACTCAGGAGCTCACAGCGACTTCTAAGGCTTTAGAGGGCACTTAGTTAGCTCTTCAAGAGTCACAGTTGCAGGAGGAAGAGGTGGCTATGGAGTTGGAGCGGATTCAGTCTATGCCAGCCATAGATCCAGTTCAGTTGCATATAGTGGTGGTTGGTGGCGAGTCAGTTTACACAGTTGGTAGTGATGGATGTGTTGGGGATACAGTTACATCCATCCTTGAGGCGGATGCAACAGATGCAAAGGATTTGAGTGCATCAGTGGAGGATGGCAGAGAGTTTTGCGGCATCAGGTTCTCCAGTTGTTAGCACAATGGCAGATGATATAGAGCGGGTTGTTGAGAATCCTGTGGTAGCCGGTGTGGATTTGTCTGAGAGTTGTGTAACAGTTGCTGACACTACTCCCTTTGTTTCACAGGACAGGGAGAGGGTATCATCTAGTTTTGAGGCTAGTTCTCATGATGATTCGTTTCCTTTTGTCGGAAGCAAATCTATTCCTCCTTTTCATACAACTGATGGTGATAGGAAGTTGGTTGTGCCACTGTTTCAAAGGGATCACTGTGGATTGTAAGGGAGCAAGTTGATGTTGCTTCTTATAATTTTTACTGCACGGAGTCGTTCATGGAGTACTTGCTTGAGAGTCCAGTTTTGCAGGAGAGACCTTTCGGGGCTTCTAAGGGTACACTCATCCAAGGTTCTCACAGTATTCAGATGTTAGCAGGGAAGATTGTAGATACCTTGACTACAATGCTTCCTCATCGGGATTTTGTGGTTGGGTTTGCTAAGAGGGTTTCCCAGGATCTTGCCTAGCCAGTTTTCCAATCAGAGATTGGAGCCATCTCTTGATTAACAGTTTGATTTTGATGAGCCTCTGACAAGGATTGGATCATTTCATCATGATTACATAGTGAGGAGTGCTCATCTTTTCTCTTTTGACCCACCAATTGAGGACTTGTTTGCGCGTCGGTGAGGGTTGGCTCCAGGGTTGTACCATTCTTTTTGGGATGGGTATTCTTCATCTGTAATTGATGGGGTTGGCTACTGCATGTTAGCAGCAGGTGACTTGCAGGATCAGTACATCCAGGATGGTTTTAGAGTGGATGGATATCTGGATTATGGGAGTTCACAGGGTAGATTAGCAAGGTGTGCAGGGAGCTCTGGTTTGTCAAATGGTTTTGGATATCCATTTTTCTTTGTTATGGATGGTTGAGTTTTATCTCTACTGGGATCCAGGTAATGACTCGTGTGGCACTGCAGATTGTGTGGGTCACTATGGTTGGCATGGTGACAGTTTGTTTTGGTTGGCTCAGTGGATGGTGATATCATCACAGGAGTTTGCAGGTGATCACATGGACATTACTCCATTCTATCCTTGGAATCCGGGTGGACTTCTGTGTTGTGTTTTCTAAGATTGCTTGGGGACAAGCAATTTCAGGAAGGGAGGATTGTAATGTCCCCGTTTTTAGGCACATGGGATTAGCTTATTTTTGTGACCCTCGTAGGCTAATCGGGACATTGGAGGGGGTTCGTGTGGCAGAGTCAGTGGTCAATTTCCACTCTAGAGGTCTATGATGCCAGGATTGCTCTTCGTTTGAGTCAAATTGACATACTATTTATAGTAACTGCTTCTATTGGGGGGTCGTCGTGATTGCTATTTTTAGCAAGACACCTGTGCGTTGGTATCAGTGGAGTTGTGGATTCATTTGCAGAGTCCAGTTTGAGGGACTTACTATTTATAGTAAGTCTATTTGTGGCAGTGCCTATTTATGGCAGGGCATTATGACGTTTGGCGCGGGCAGTGAATATCCGCGTGGCGACTTATTTATCCAGGGGATTTAATAAGCTATTTGATAGTAGATGATTATTAATTAAGTTATGCTTAATTAATAATTTAAGAGCTTATTATTTATTGCCAAAGTATTAAATGTTTTCTTATAAAATCTTGGAGAGAAATATGATTAAAAAATATATTTCAAACTCATGAAATGCAATTGGGAAGAAAAGCTAAGTATTGCTTTTAAGTTATGCAAAGTGTGAAGTTGAAGATTACGGATCGATTTGTGAAGAAAACTTTATAAAGGCTCTTGGAAGAATTCGAAAGCATTCATTCATTATGCTATTCACTCTTTGATGTTTTGGTTCGATTTTTTGTGAAGTATGGAACCAAGGGTTTCATTCTCCTTTTGGTCTAAAGAATGTGAATTCTTACAGATGCCATTGCACTTTGAATCAGCAAATTTGTTGCTGGTGAATTGTGAAGGGTTCGAAATTGTCCTTTGCTACGCCTGGAAGAGTTAAAAATCAGATTTATAGCAGCGGTTGCAAGAGGAATGGTTTGGTTCGAAAGTTTGACATCAACTACCAAGTGAAAACCGTGGGTAATGCTTGGCGTAAGCTTTTGTGTAGCTGTGCTGTCACAATAGCATGAGTTGCGGCCAGCATAGTGAGACGTGGGCAGGGAATTACAGGTTCCAACTTTAATTAATTCCCTTGCAATGAATGTAACGTTTCATATCAGATTTAGATGGTTTCATAATTGAATTCAATAAGAGAATTTCAGAGTCAAGCAGTTTATGATTTGCAGTAGTTATTTTAAATTAATTTGTTACTTGTATTGCAAATTCAAAATAAATAAAACTTCGCAAGTAAATTAAAGGTTAGAGCCAAGCAGGCTCTTTACAGTGGTATCAGAGCTTGCCTGCAAAGTGTTTGATAAAATGTCAAACATTTGAAAAATAAAGCAATTTGGTGTTTGTCAAAGTTAGAACCAGCAAGGGTTCTTACATTTCCCTCTAGCAAATCAAGCAAGGCACCATTGGCCAATCTATACTCGAACCAAACACTCAAGAATATCCAAAGTATGATCCAGATCTTGAGTTAAAATGATATCAAGCAAGATGATCTTGATAAACAACAATATGTTGGTCCCCAACCATATCAATATTAAGATCATGCTAAGCAATTCCATATATCAATGTTACCATAAGAACCATCGAACCAGTATGATCAACTTAATAAACAGCAACTTCATTCCACATATCTATCATGAAGTTCATTTCATTGATATTTCCATCTTGGCAAGACAAATATGGTATCAAGTTATCAACAATATAGCCTCCAACAAAGTATGATGCAGATTTGAAATATTACATTGATCAAGCAATGATATACCTAGCAACCAGCAAACATAATATCGATGTCATCTCCAAAGATGCAGAAGTAACAAGTCTTCATAAAACGATATATAATATTCATGTTTACATTGAGCAAGAGGAAGACTTAGCAGACAATCAATCATTGTACCAAACCAACCAAACGAATACCATTATCGCCGCCAAAGGAGGATTACAATCAGCTACTAACTAATCATTGATTAGTTATCCAAGAGGGTGCGATGAAGAGTTTTACGCTGCGATGAAGATGTAATGTTCCCTATTTCTGAGATTAAATTCAATAAATAATAACATAATAATGAATATCATATTAGAATAATTAAATAATTAATAAATTAATTATAATATAATCTATCATTAATATAATAATTAAATAATTAAATCTTATCAAATAAATGATGGTGATCAAAGAAATAATAATTAATAATAAAATGAATAATAATAATAGTAATAAAAATAAATAAACACTAATATAATAATACTTTAATAGACTGTAATATCTCCACTCCAAACAATTTAATAAGTTAAATTAAAACATTTAAACTTATTGTATAATGAAAACAAGCATATAAGATTCAATCCTAAGCTAATAGAGACGATATATGATGACTCGCCATTATAAATCTACGTGGGCACCAAAATAAGTGTTGATAGCTATTTGATGATAAGAAAGGGAACATAATCCTTGAATGGACTCCTGTCATAAGTCAGCAACTAAATACTATCAAACCAGCATAACAACCAGATGAAAAGTGTCAATTGGCAGCAACTACACAAGTATCAACCCATGTGTCAATAATAATAGACTATGGTTTGTATAGTCGAAACCAAACAGTAAGGAATTATAACGAAAGGAGTGATATGATGGATATGTGATACTAATTCCGAACATTACAAAGGGAAGTTTGCTAATTAATAGATACTTGTTTGGCGCTCCTCAGTTGAGATGATTACTAGATGCAGAGCTTATTACAAGATACTGATTATTATTAGACAAATCGAACATTAACCAAGACAAATCCGTCAGAGATTATTATTAAGATTGCCATGAATGCCTAGTCTATTTGCCGGGGGAGACTCCTGCAATCAATCACTGTCTCAGAAATAAAGGCAATGAAATCTAGACAAACTCTATTATTCCTCAAGCAACCACTGAAAGATACATAATAACCAGTGAAGGAGGTGTTTGATATAAAAATAGCAATTATAATAGTCATCGATAGATATTAGGCATTGATAGCATTTGGACAAGTCAGTTACCCAAAAGGCACAATATTGAAAAAATAATTAATATTGTTAAATGGTTAACAAATGATTAATTTTAAGAAGGATAACTAAGTCCGTGAAAGGGTGTTATTAATAAATAAACAAAAGACACACCCTTACCTCATGACTTAACATCCCAAAACACGCGGTTCAAAAGGGCATTCTCGGCTATTCAATTGGGGATATATCTGAAACTTTTATCTTTCAAGATATCCAGATGAACATCAGATTTAGGATCATCGTCGGTGAAGACCAAAGAAGTATCTTCAAATCATTGAATGCAAAGGAAGGAAACGGTTGTATAAGAACAGTACAAAGCAAGGGGATTACATCTCAAAGACAGTAATGTTCATATAGCAGATTACTATAATAGTGTAATCTGTGGGAGTTCATAATCTCCATCCTATAGCAATATACTATTATCAACTTGAGAATCATACTAGATCAGTCTCCATTAATATCAAGGCAATAGGCATTTACATAGATCTAATTCTCCATTTGACCAATTTATTTGACTAAGAGTATTGATAACATACCCATTTGCAAACCATATTTAATACGTATATTTAAAACAAATAAAGAATTACATGCAAGTCTTAATAGAAATAAGTCTTTTGCAATTGAAGTTATAGAAATTAGTCCCAAATCCTAAGGGATCCCCGAGGAACATTACAGAAGAGTCGTCATTCTTCCATTCTTACCGTATGATATTAAAGTGGCATCGATAATCATTTCAAAGGGATATTGCACATTTCTTATTTTATTTCACATCCTTTATTGGATCGCTCAAGTTTGAGCAGCAGCCATACAAGGCTAGGACGCATACATTCAGCAATTGAGATCAGAAACACCATCAAGGGAATCACCACTTCAACATCTAAATCAAACATGCAATCAGGTCTTATCAGACCAAACAGCAAAAATAACTTGCATATTTATAAAGCAATATCAGACACCGCAGTCATTAAAGATCAACCATTATAAGCATATCGTCATTTCATAAGAATTATATCTGATAAGCAATCAGGCCGATCAAAGGAGATCATTTGCATAATTATACAATAATATCAGGAACAGCAAAATCATTATATTGTTCAAGAGTTGCAAGTTGCAAGACAAACTTCATAAATCGGATAAGGAGATCAGAATATCGCACTCATATCAAAAGATATTATTTGCATACACATTGAGTATATATTTGATTGATATATTGATATCGACATAATCCTTTAATCTTGCATAATACAAGATTCATATAGCTAGGATAAGTCATAAACAGATCCATCTTGTACATCAGATTATATTACAGCATATTAAGCAATTCATTGCAATACATATCAGTTCCACAAGTTAAGATTTATACAATTGATTGAGCATAGAAAATCATCGTCATTATAGAAGTTTTTGTCGACAATCTAATTCTTGCATAATATTAAGGTAATTAACTTTGCACTTGCAAGGGTTTTAATAGAAGGAAGTCTCTTGCAATTATTGAACTTATAAGTAAGTAGTCCCAAAACCCTAAGAAATTAAATAAGGGGACATTACAAGGGGTCAAAGCCAATGAACCTGCTATCCTGTGGAGAAACATTTCAAATTAGTAGAAGATGAAAACAATTGGGGGAATTAGTGTTGGAATTAAAACAAACTATCCAAAGGAGTGAAAAGGAAATAAGGTGACAGCAAAAGCTTCATCGAAGAAAAGCAAACAAGAAGACACGTGTATGGGGGAGAAGGGATACTTCAACAAACGCATGAATCACTTCATGGAAAAACAATGAAAGACTCAAGAGAAATTGGCTCAATTGTTGCCAATGCTAACACAAACCATGATAAACAACAATAATAATAACAACCGTAATGGCAACCACCAGGCAATGGAGATTAATCCATCAACAACCAAACTCCAAATAGATGTATGCCTACAACAAGTTTGTGACCAATGATATCAACATTCTCACCTAGAACAAGTTCATCAACAAGAAAATGAGCCCACGTTGGTTGATCTACAAGATCGATTTCGACAAGATCGGATCAATGAAGGATTACAACATGATATGCCTCTAAGCAACTACATAGATCTAAGGACGTACTTGCCTAAAAAATGTACAAATCATCACTTTGGCGTAAGGAGAAATATTGGAAAGCATGAACATTTAAATGAACATGACATGAATGATTGCGATTCAAATGTTGCATCAAGAATTTAACACACCAACTCATCGATTCAAAAATCACAACAAATGCTATTAGAGGCCTTAAAGGTTGTTACACCAAACGGAGAAAATGTAGAGAGTTTGACAGTTGCAAGTCATGAAGCCTTAGAAAAGGATAAGTCGATAAATAATCATCAAGCATTACAAGAAGCAAAAGATCAAAATATAGTCACTAAGCATTTGAAGGAGCTAAAGATACGAGGAGAGGAAATAGTTTGTCACCTCTAAAGGGATAGAAGAAGTTGATTGTTCATGTGTTTCTGCTATCACAAATAAATGGAGTACAAAGATTCATGAGGATCATGAGATTGCCCTTACTCCATCTCAAGGAACATGAATTGAGGATAACTTAAGCAGTGATTCTAGAAGTCAGAATGGCATTGATGATTCTCCCAATGTATGCATGGCATCTACTAACAAGTTAGTGAGAGTGGATGATGTAATGTTGACGCAAGGAGGGTAGGAAAGTCAGGGCCCAAGGCACTCCCAACTATCCAAACCAACTTGCAGAACAACTCAGAAGCAACAACACAGAGAGGGAGAGAAGAAACAGCAGAACTTTACATTATTTCATCAAACTTATTACATGTCGAGCTGTAAGGCCTTCCCGGTTTCGGCCATATACATTCACATGTTTACAGAATAATTTTGATACATGCTGGGTCACAGACCTGCCATCCAAATCTGCTAACTCCTAATCTTCTATCCAAAAAAACTCCCTCCTAATCTAAGAACAGAAAACCAAATATATACAAGAGTCCACCGAAGAGGTCGGCACTCAGATCCTAAAGATCCAACATAGGAAACAGCAAAGACCCAGTTTTAGGTCCACGACTCCACACACATTCCAATGAGAGATCCCAACATTAATTACGCTATGAAAATTAAATCCAGAAATCGGCCAGAAGATCCAACTTCAAAAACACGACTCGGTAAGAAGCCAACCAAGCAACAGAAACAACTCGGTAAGAAGCTAACCAAGTAACAGAAACAACTTGGTGAAAACCCACGAGCAGCCAACAAGCACCAAGACCCGTCGGTAAAGCAAGACAGGAGTAACCGAGCCCGAGCACTGAGCAAAGCAGTTACCGAGAACTTTACCGAGCAGCCTCCAACAAGCTTCCGAACTAAAGCAAACATATTTTTGGTTGATCAGGATTGCCAAAGAATCCAAGATGCTCCTGCATCAGACACCTAGGGTTAAAAGAAATGATTCTCCAAATCATGAGTCAGGTACAACCTGAATTGAATCCAACTCAGATTGAGAAATCCAAGACGAGTCCTCAATCGGTTTGTTCTTCCATTTTACCAGATATTCCATGTAATCCCTTCCTCTTGTACTTCTGCCAACTCTGTTTCAAAATCTGCTCAACTTCCTCTATTTGTTTCTTAGGATAATCATTCGGTACTGTCACTTCTTCATCAGGTTCATGATACTCATACAAATCTGAAATATTGAATATAGGTGATATATCCATGTCATCGGGTAATTCTACTTCATATGCATTTCCACTGTCAAATCTCCTCAATAAATTGCAAGGACCGAATTTCTTCATTTTCAATTTACCATATGTTCCAATAGGAAATCTGCCTTTCTTCAAATGAACCATAACTGCATCACCAACTTCAAAAGTTTTATGTCTTCTTGATCTATCTGCATTATCCTTGTATTTCTGATTACTTTGCTCCAACTTATGTTTCACTTCCTCATGCAATTTTCTTCATAAACTCAACAAATTTCTCTCCTTCATCACTTCTCTTTTCTTCTCCAGCAATATCTCTCAAGTCTGATATACCTCTTGGTTGTGTACCATTAACAATCTCAAAAGGTGTCTTTCCAGTACTTCTATTCTCTGAACTATTATATGCAAACTTTGCTTGTGCCAACATCAAATGCCAATTACTCAGTGTGTCTCCAACTAAGCATCTCAACAAGTTACCCAAACTTCGGTTTACAACCTCTGTTTGTCCATCAGTCTGTGGATGAAATGTAGAACTATATTTCAACTCGGTGTCCAACTTCTTCCAAAGTGTTCCAAAAATAGCTAACAAACTTACTGTCTCGGTCAGAGATGATACTCCTCGGTAATCCATGCAATCTGACAATCTCCTTAAAGAAAAGATCTACTATATGTACTACATCTGATGTTTTCTTACATGGTATGAAATGTGTCATCTTAGAGAATCTTTCCACAACAACAAATACAGAATCATTACATCTTGCTGTCCTTGGTAAGCCAAGAACAAAATCCATGTTGATATCACTCCAAGGTTTCTCACGAACAGAAATCGGTGTGTACAATCCAGTATTTTGACTTACTCCTTTTGCAACTTGACAAACTCCACAACTTTTCACGAATTTATGAACATCTTTATACAACTGAGGCCAAAAATACCTTTCCTTAAGCAAACTTAATGTTTTATCAATACCAAAGTGTCTAGCCAAACCACTACTATGTTTTTTCTTTATCAAATTAGTTCTCATTGATCCTCTCGGTATGCACAACTGGACACCTTTGAACAACATATCTTCTTGAATGAAATAGTCTTCATACTTACTTGGTTGATTTGGAATAGGTGCTCTGCACACTCTCCACTGCTCAGAAAAATCAGGATCATTTGCATACAAATGCTTCATGTCATCAAAACCAAGAACCTCAAATCTCATTTCAGTCAACAAAGATCTTCTTCTACTCAATGCATCAACAACTCGGTTAGAAACTCCACTTTTACGCTTTATCACAAATGTGAAACTCTGCAAATACTCTACCCATTTCATGTCTCTGATTCAACTTATTCTGACTACCCAAATACTGTAAAGCCTTATGATCAGTATACAACACAAATTCATTCGGCATCAAATAATGTCTCCATTTGTTTAGAGCTTGAACAATAGCATAGAATTCTTGATCATAGACAAAATATTTCCTTTTTGCATCATTCAAATTTTTACTAAAGAAAGCAATAGGTTTACCTTCTTGAGTCAACACAGCTCCTATTGCACTTCCACTTGCATCACATTCAACTTGAAATACCTTGTTGAAATCAGGTAAGGTTAATACAGGCAATTCAACAACCTTCTGCTTCAAAGTCTCAAAACTCTTATCAGCTCCATGTGTCCATTTGAATTCTCTTGTGTCTCCTCTCATTGTCTCAGTCATAGCATTACAAATAGAACTGGAATTTATGATAAACTTCCTGTAAAAACTTGCCAATCCATGAAACGATCTTACCTCACTGACATTCTCAGGTGTAGGCCAACTAAGTATAGCTTCAACCTTCGCAGGATCCATCTTCAAACCATCAGCTGAAACCACAAAACCTAAATACACAAGTTCTTCTTTCATGAAAGAACACTTTTTCAAATTTATCAGCAACTTTTCCTCTTTCAATCTCTACAATACTTGTCTTATATGCATCAAATGCTCTTCTGTAGTCTTACTGAATATCAGAAAATCATCCAAGTATACAATCACACATTTATTAAAGAATTTCTTCAAAACCTCATTTATTAACCTCATAAATGTACTCGGTGCATTAGTTAAACCAAAGGGCATAACCAACCACTCATACAAACCTTCTTTTGTCTTGAAAGCGGTCTTCTATTCATCACCTTCTCTGATTCTGATCTGATGATATCCACTCTTCAAATAAATTTTGGTAAAATATTTTGCTCCACTCAAACAATCCATTATATCATCCATCCTCGGTATAGGAAACCTATACTTAACTGTGAACTTATTGATTGCTCTTGAATCAGTGCACATTCGCCATTCTCCATTCTTCTTAGGTGCCAATACAGCTGGTACTGCACATGGACTCAAACTTTCTCTGATTAAACCCTTGTTCAACAACTCATGAATTTGTCGGTTGAGTTCTTCATTCTCGGTCGGTGTCAACCGGTGTGGTGCCTTGTTTGGTAAACTAGCTCCAGGAACTAGATCCATACAGTGACTAATATCTCTCATCAGTGGCAATCCATCAGGTACATTATCTGAAATGATCTCCTTGTACTCGGTAAGCAATTTCTCAACTTCTGCAGGAACTTCATCTTCTGTGTTCTTACTCGGTTTGTTAGGAATCAAAGCATAACAGATATCATTTCTTTTCAGATCCTTAACAAACTGTCTACCTTCCATCAAACAAACTTTCATAGATTTACATATCTTACCAACAAATTCTTCAACCAAAGGTAACAAGATTTGTTTCTTACCATCAACCCAAATAGTATATCTATTCACTCTTCCATCATGTATAGCATGTCTATCATATTGCCAAGGTCTACCCAACAAAATATAACAACAATCCATTGGCATAATATCACACGACACCTTATCATAGTACTTCCCAATTTTCAGATTCACAAAACATTGTTCACTCACCATTAATGTATGCTCATCCTTGATCCAAGAAATTTGATAGGGCTTTGGGTACTTCATTCTTTCCAACTGCAACTTTGTGACCATTTCCTCAGATGCCAGATTCTCTTAGCTTCCACTATCAACAATTAATTTCCAAACTTTGTCCGCAACTCTACATCTGGTCTTGAACAAACTTTTCCTTACAGGATCTTGCTTATCTTTCTCACTCCAAAGTATCCTTCTGATCATTAGATTTCCTTCCTTTTCAGGTTCATTCGGTGACTCCTCTTGCACCAAAGCATTTCTGCTACTACCGACTTTCTTGCTTGCATG
>MU224136.1:4788089-4810586 GCA_018584345.1 Thuja plicata | reverse complement strand
GAGATCTACCTCTTCCTCTAGGGAATCTACCACCTCTTCCTCTTTGCCTTTGTTCATATCTTTTGTTCAATTTCTCCTCAGCTTTTAGGGCAAACTGATATGCCTCTTCAATGCTCTCCATCTTTACCAAGCTGATCTCATCTGGTATAGAACTTAATCCATTCAGATATCTTGCTATTCTTTCCACTTCATCTTCAGCATGTCCAGATCCGATGTCTAATCTGTAGAATTCCTCAGTGTAATATTTTACTGAGCTATCTTTCTGCTTCAAACTTTGCATTCTCTTTACTAGGTTAATCTGGTAATCACAAGGTAGAAACTTGCCTTTCAATTTGCTTATCATCTTATCCCATACCTTGATCTTGTCTTTACCCTTCTTCTTCTGATCCAGTTCCGGATGCTCCCACCACAAGGATGCATGACCCTTCAACTTTGTGCTTGCAATCTTTACCTTTTTCTCCTCTGATACATTCTCATACTCAGTATTTTTCCATCTCAATTATCCAATCTATCAACTCATCAGAATCCAACTTTCCACTATACCCAAGAGGGTTAAACTGAGGTGTGGACTTCAAACCTGTCAAAGCTTGCAGGAATCTCTCTTCTTCCTAATCCATCACAGGTGCAGCTTCTCCTTGCACTTCTTCAAATTCATCATCACTAACATCTTCAAGATGTCTTCCTCTGCGTTGGGCTACCTCAACAGCTTCCAATCTTGCAGCCATCTGTCTTATAGCATATCAGCTAGACTTGGATCTGCATTTCCTCTCCCACGATCCATCTTGAAACCCTCTGCAATTGTAGGTCAGATCGCAATCTGCTACCCCACAACAATGTCAACCAACTCGGGTTAGGGCTTACAAGAAGGAACCTAGATCTAACCTTCGCTCTGATACCACCTGATGCAAGGAGGGTAGAAAAGTCAAGGCCCAAGGCACTCCCAGCTATCCAAACCAACTTGCAGAACAACTCAGAAGCGACAACACAGAGAGGGAGAGAAGAAACAACAGAACTTTACATTATTTCATCAAACTTATTACATGTCGGGTTGTAAGGCCTTCCTAGTTTCGGCCATATACATTCAGATGTTTATAGAATAATCTTGATACATGCTAGGTCACAGACCTGCCATCCAAATCTGCTAACTCCTAATCTTCTATCCAAAAAAACTCCCTCCTAATCTAAGAACTAGTCCACCAAAGAGGTCGGCACTCAAATCCTAAAGATCCAACATAGGAAACAGCAAAGACCTAGATTTAGGTCCACACACATCCCAATGAGAGATCCCAACATTAATTACGCTATGGAAATTAAATGCAGAAATCGGCCAGAAGATCCAACTTCAAAAACACAACTCAGTAAGAAGCCAACCGAGCAACAAAAACAACTCGGTAAGAAGCTAACCGAGTAACAGAAACAACTTGGTGAAAACCCACCGAGCAGCCAACATCCGCCGAGACCCGTCGGTAAAGTAAGACAGAAGTAATCGAGCTCGAGCACCAAGCAAAGCAGTTACCGAGAACTTTACCGAGCAGCCCACAACAAGCTACCTAACTAAAGAAAACATATTTTTGGTTGATCAAGATTGCCAAAGAACCCAAGATGCTCCTGCATCAAATGTCCCCTGGCCTACCATACAACAAGGAAATGCCCATACGGTAGTATCTCTTCCCCCATGCAACAATACTCCTCTTGTACGGAGAGAATGACTCCACACCCCATACGCACAGTCATCCCCTCACCGTACGAAACGCTCCTCTCCACACCGTACGAAACGCTCCTTGCACTCAAACGGTCTTCTCACTCACTCGTACAACCCCTACACTCACCTGTACGGTCAGATGTAATGTACCTCACTCGTACGGTAAAGTTCACGTATGGTAATATGTACAACACGGGGGGGTCCACACGAATGCAAGGATCCCATACGGCAACCACTCCCTCACCCATATGTTGCACCGTATACCCTCTCACCACCACTGTACGGTCGAGACACCCATACACAACTGGGCTATCACTTCCGTACGGAACAGTCAACCTCGCCTTCACAGTTAAATGCCTCGATGATATCAAAATTAAATAATCAAAGGAAGATGAAGCTTCAAGCATGCAAGAGGTAAATGTGCTCTATAGATTGAATCTCTAGAATAGGAAATTTGTATTCTTAGATTATGAAGATATTGTCCAATTTACATCAAACGTATCTTCAACTGAAGATGTTACAAATTCGGACTGAAAGACAGTATAGAGTGAGGTATTACTCCTACTGAAACTACAAATACAGAATAGGGAGGATCTTACACCTCCGAAACTACAACAGTGTTGAACTCCAACTAGAATTTGCAAATACAAAGCAAACATAAAACTCACCATACCTACAACAATGCCAAACTCGACCATATAAATGGGCTCCGGGAAGTTTCCCAAAGGGTTATGAACGCACCGACACAACATAAAATTCTATAGCTAATAAATAAAAACGGGCCCGTAAGATAGTATTTTAATTACGGGGCCACTCAAATAATTAAATTAATTTTAGTTATCTAATTATTTCGGGGACATTACAATCCTCCCGGCCCAAGAATTGCTTGCCCGCAAGCAATTGCAGGCTCGGATGCTCCAAGATCTGTTCGTTTTCCCATGTGACATCTTCAATTGGCAAGTCCTTCCATCGAACTAGGTATTCCCTAATGGTGTGTGACCTCAACTTCCTCTCTCTGACATCGATTATCTCTACAGGCTCTAGAATAAGTTTTCCTTCTTCGTCAATAGGTGGAAGTTCCTTAGAAACTGTGACACGTTGACCGACCGCCTTCTTGAGGCATGAAACATGAAAGACATGAATTCGGCTCCCTTTTGTAAGTTCCAACTCGTAGGCAACTTCCCCTAATCTCCGTACCACCCTGTAGGGCCAATAGAATCGAGGTTTCAGCTTCTCGGCTCTACTTTTCTTCGAGGAAGACTGTTTGTACAGCTGTAGTCGGAGGTATACCAGATCTCCTACCTCAAAACTCTGTTCACTCTTGTGCCTATCAGCATACATCTTATGTTGATTCTGAGCCATCTGGAGGTTATACTTGAGAAACCGAAGGATATCTAAACTCTCCAGCAACCAGTCCTTGGCCCTCAGTGCATGACTGTCGCCTAATGCCAGATCTACAAATCACGAAGGCTCATAACCATAAAGTACCTTGAATGGTGAGATACCTATTCATATGTGATATGTAATGTTGTAACAATGCTCTCCTAAATGAAGCCAACGGAACCCCGTTTTTTGTTGTGTTGAAACCTAGTTCCTCAGGTAGCCCTCCAACCAATTGTTCACAATCTCCGTCTGACCATCCGTGTGGGGGTAGTAGCTCCTGCTTGGTGACAACTCCGTACCTGCCAAGCGAAAAAGTTCCATCCAGAAAGTGTTGAGGAAGCGGTTATCCCTATTGCTAACTATGTTCCACAGATGGCCATGCAAGCGGAACACCTCTCGAAAAAACAACTCAGCCACTTGAACTGCCTGAAATCCTGTGGGAATGGCAAAGAAATGGGCATATTTGGTCAAACGGTCCACCACAACATAAATGCAATCCTTACCATGCTCGTACTCAATATTAAAATCGTATGCTTGGATTTTGTTCACCCATTTCTATTGTCGCTCATTCAAATCCTGCACCAGAAAATATCTCGGACCGTTGAAGTCTGTCCGCACAAC
The DNA here is from genome assembly GCA_018584345.1 of Thuja plicata. NCBI lineage: Eukaryota > Viridiplantae > Streptophyta > Pinopsida > Cupressales > Cupressaceae > Thuja > Thuja plicata. The sequence continues at coordinate 4,806,880 of MU224136.1, read as the reverse complement.
AAATTTTGCTACAACGAGGTACTGTCGAAACTTGGCCAGTGCGTGCATGATAGCAAGCATCTCCTCGTTATAGATTGAGTAGAGTCGTTCAGATTTCGAAAGTTTCTAACTCTCAAACACGATGGATACTTTTCCAATGCCTTCTCTCGACGCATCGCACTCCAAGACGAAGGGTCATGTGACGTCTAGAAGTGTCAATACCGGACACATTCTCATGACTGTCTTCAATCTGTCGAAGGCTTGTTATGCCTGCTCATTCCAATGGAAAGCTCCCCTTTGTCAAGTCAATCCATGGTGCTCCTAGCTGTGAAAATCCTTTCACAAATCGTCTGTAATAACTACGCAGTCCGAAAAACCCACGAAGCTCCGTGAGTGTCCTGCGTGGGGACCAGTCAATGATTGCCTGAATCTTCTCCTGATGCACCTGAACCCCTCAAGCACTGGTGACGTGGCCCGAGTACAAAATCTCAATCATCCCAAATTCACATTTGGATCTCTTTGTGAACAACTAGTGTGACTCCATGATTCCTAATACCTCATCCAAATGTCTCAGATGTTCCTCCCACGTCTGCTTGTAAATGAGTATGTTGTCAAAGAACACAAGCAAAAACTTACATAGCTGCTTGTTGAAGATGTGGTTCATGCAAGACTGGAAAGTGGCTGGAGCATTGGTCAACCGAAATGGCATGACCAAGAACTCGTAGAGTCCGTAGTGGCAACGAAATGTTGTCTTCTGGACCTCTTGTTCCCTCATGCGGATTTGGTGGTAGGCAAAGCAAAGATTGATCTTCAAGAAGTAAATAGCTCCATGTAGTTCATCCAATAGCTCATCGATCCTAGGTATGGGGTATCTATTCTTGTTGGTCTTCATGTTCAATGCCCGGTAGTCAATACACATTCTGAGAGTCTCATCCTTCTTCTTCACCAACACTACCAAGAATGCAAAGGGACTGGAGCTAGGTCTGATCCATCCTTTGCCAAGGACTTCTTGAATCATCTTTTATATCTCTTCTTTGAACTTCTTGGGATGGCGATAGAGTGTAGTGATAACAGGCTTGGCTCCCTCCTCCAGCTCAATGGTGTGCTCAAAAGCTCTATGCGAGGGTATACCAGGTGGAATATTTGTGAAAACCAAACTGTGCCTACACAACACTGCCTGAAGCTCACCATCATGGCAGTAGATTTGTGGCCCACTCAAAGGTTTGGTCGAGACCAAACATTGTGCTCCCCAGACGACATTATTATGTCTGAAAATTGCTTCCATCTGTTTTGTCTAAATCTCCCTCAGACCTCCATTTGACATTCCTCTCAATACCACCTTCTTGCAATCCACTTTGAATGAGAAATCCATCCTCTTGAAACTCTATGTACTGGTCGAGGGTCTCCATCCATTGAATACCTACTATGACATCTGTATCATCGAGATCTACTACAAAGAAATCATTTGTCATCGTGTAGTTTCCCATGGTAATACTCGGTTGCAAAACCAAATGAGTAAATGATAGTAGAGTTCCTCCCGCTACCTTGACTTCAAACCCCTCATACTCCATGTACGCAGACCCCTCCGGGTGACGAGTGATGAGTTGATGAAGTTGAGAGTGGCCCCACTGTCCATCATCACTAGGACCCGTTGTTCCTGGAGCGTACCACGAACCTGAAACACACTGCACCTTGAAGTGCCAGCCAGTGTTGCAATGACGCCGCCTCTCCGTACCATTGTGGCAATTTTCTCTCCATTAGCCTCCTCTTTTTCCTACCACTCAGATTCTTCATTTTCCTCCTCGCTGTCTGATGCCACTTCAATGTAATGGATCTTTCCTTTGCCTAAACATTGGTGACCTGGTTCCCATGGCTCCTTGCATGTGTAACAAAGCTTTCTCCCCCAAAGTTCTTTCCTTGTTGCCTCATCCAATGATGGTTTCTTCGGGTATGAATTGCTATTTTTCTCCTTTGATGCAAGGGTGTGTAAATCTTGGTAGAAGATGAGGTAGCCATGCCAAGCGCCTTCTTAATCGCTTGGGTGAACGTGTTGGGGTTGAACCCTTTGACCCAACCTTTCAGGGGTTCTTTCAACCCATCCATGAATAATAGAACCAGTCTCCTCTCCGAGATGTTTGTAACCAACACAGACAGCCTCTGAAATTTTGTGATGTAACTCTTGACTGATCTCGACTGCTTCAGTTGACCCAACTCCTTGAGGTTGAGTTCTGGATCCTTCCAGTCAAAGTGATCTATAAGTCTCTGTGAAATCGGCATATGAGGTTACTCGATCGTTTCCAAGGGTAACCATCCCATGGTGCCACCATTCATGAGCAATTCCTTCCAGGTGAAGTGCTGCAAATTTGATTGGCTCATCCTCTGGCATTGGGTTGAGTTGGAAGTAGGTATCTGCTTTTTGTACCCATGCTCATGCTGATGTTGTCCCAAACCCATCAAAGGGTGATAGATTTAGCTTTTCAATCTTTTGTTTAATGTCATCATTGTAATAGGCACAACCCCTGCTGTTTGAATATTTCATTTGTAGATCTGTATAATCCTTGAAGGATATATCTCCCTCAAGATCAGCATCCCTCCAATCCTGTCTTAGTTGCTCTTGCATCTCCTGGAAAGTGGGCTCTCGATCTCTGCGAGGTGCTTTTGTTCTTCGGAGAAATGTCGGCATCATCGGTCAAGAATGTGAGCGTTGTGTTTGCCCTTCCAGTGACCAAATTTTCGCCATGTCCTTTATGATCTCCATTTGTTCTACCTTCTGCCAATCGTCGCAATGTCTCCTCCATGAGATGTTGTCATTGTTCCCCTCTGACCATGGCTTCGTTGAGCTGAGCTTGGCTTTTGGTTAACTCCCTTAACAATGTCGTGATTTCAACGTTAAGTTCCTATGGATCCCCCATTTTGTCCGCAGAACAGTACCTCTTTCTAGTATATACTATGAGCTCATTCTGCATCCACTACCCGACAGGATGCCAGAATCACAAGCTCTGATACCACTGTAATGTCCCCTTCACTACCATACAGCAAGGAAATTACAATAGTATCTCCCCCCCCGTGCAACAATACTCCTTCTCCTATAAGGAGAGAATGACTTTGCACCCCATATGCACAGTCCTCCCCTCACTGTACAACATGCTCCTCTCCACACTGTACACCTTCCTTGCACTCGTACGGTCTTCTCACTCACCCGTACAACCCCTACACGCACCTGTACGATCAGATGTAATGTGCCTCACCCATACGGTAAAGTTCACGTACGGTAATATGTACAACACGGGGAGCCCCACACGGATGCAAGGTTCTCGTACGACAACCATTCCCTCACCTATACATTGCACCCTACACCCTCTCACCACCACCATACGATGGAGACACCGATACGCAATTGGGCTATCACTTTCGTACAAAATCGTACAAAACAATCAACCTCGCCTTCACATTTATATGCCTCAATGATATCGCCGTTAAATAATTAGAGGAAGATGCAAAGATGAAGCTTCAAGCATGCAAGAGGTAAACGCGCTCTATAGATTGAATTGCCAAAACAGGAAATTTGTATTCTTAGATTATAAAGATATTGTTCAATTTACACCAAAGGTATCTTCAACTGAAGATGTTACAAATTCGGACCAACATGCAGAATAGGGTGAGGAGTTACTCCTACCGAAACTGGAAATTCAGAATAGGGAGGATCTTGCACCTCCGAAACTGCTACAATGTTGAACTCCAACTGGAATTCAAAAATACAAAGCAAACATAAAACTCACCATACCTACAACAATGCCAAACTCGGCCATATAAATGGGCTCCGAGAAGTTCCTGAAGGGTTACAAACATGCTGATACGACCTAATATTCTATAACTAATAAATAAAAACGGGCCCGTAAGATATTATTTTAATTTTGGGGTCACTCAAATAATTAAATTAATTTGAGTTATTTAATTATTTCGGGGACTTACATATGAGAAGAGTAACATTTCTATAGAAAATGAATCAAAAGAGACATTGTGTGTCAAATCTAATCGCTTTGAGGAAGATGAACAAATGAATATGACATCGAAGGATAGGGACCAGCAGATGAGGAAACTCTTTTATGAAGCTATGGCAAGTAAAGAACCAAGGAAACTAATGGATAGTGTTAAAGACGTGAAAAGAACTAGATGATTATGTCAATGGTGGAATGAGAAAGCTAAACATAACACGATGATATGTTCACAAGAGAAAACTTGAGGAAAATCAAGCAAAGGCATGGACACTTACATGATTAAGAGATGAATTTCCAAACTAAAAATTGTGGTTCAAAAACTACACTATAACTCCGCCTATATACTCACCTAGTCAAATACTAGCATTGAAGGCATTAGAGGACAGCCAAAGGAAGTAAGTTTTAGGAGATTGGTAACAAGATATCATGAGGCCCTAGACTTATTTAAGCAAGAAGAGGATAAGTTGGCATATGTACATAAGACCCTACGAGTAGAAAATCAATGTGTAGTAATGAGACACTTCAAAGAACAGGAGGACAAAGGAGGAAATGATGAAATTAAGGAATCAAACAACACAGATGAGCCCTACAACTCCAAATGTTGTCCTGAGAAATCAGAAAATAAATTTTAGGAAACAGAAAGTTTTGGTTTTAGAAATAAGGAAGACTTTCAGCTTGTAAATAACCCTTTGTTTGAGGTTGAAGCTTATGTGTCCTACAATAATGCACATTTCAAATAAGATGAAGAAGCTATTCTAAAATCATATGATAAGATTGAAGATGAACATACAACTTGGAACCCCGGCACATTTCCTATGAGTGAGCTGTGAAAACAAGCTTGGAGTAGTGAGGGCAACTATACTAATATTATCAGTATCACCAAACACTTTCCAATCAAATTACGAGAGATTGCAGAGGTTACTAAAAAAGGTTCATTCATATCAAAGATCGAATGTTGAATGTTTGAGTTGGGTAGAAAGGAGAAGTGACCCTTCCAACATATATCCTAAACGAAATGGTTATGGCTTTCCCATAGTGATGAAAACAATTAATGACCAAGTGGTTGTTGCACCATTGCTATACCTTCATTCCTATAATACTATGATGACTACAATAAGATGGAATAATTGGGATTATCCTCTTGACTTCTTGATAAAATATGCTAAGTGTGTGGTCCTATGGTTGAACAAATTTTTTTTGCAAAACAAGACTGAATTTGGCGGTGATATTTTTGGTATGGATGGGAACAACAAATGCTCCTTAGGATTCCAAAGGAGGCAAACACAACGTGAGTATGAAAAGAAGGTTGATGAAATCAGAGTAGTGCAGCGTCATCGTGACAATTCATTTCTAAGGTTAACTTGGAACCCTAGAATCATTTAGATTTCAACGGTTGTTTTTCGTAAGTTCGTAGTGATCTTACTTTTACAATATGTTACAGAAATATTTATACAATATTGGAGTGATCTAACTTTTAGTGATTTTCAAGAAATCAATTTCACTAGTGTTCAATTAAACAACCTTATGGCCAAATGGCACTACAAAACTTGGAATCATGGAATCAATTGTGATGATCATTTTCAGAAACTTAATCTTGTTGTATTAAGGTTTGGATTCATGCAACATAGGATTACTCATCTTATTGATGGGCGGAAAAGGATTACTATTACGGGCATTCAAAATAATTTTCAACCTAACTAGATTATGATCAGATGGTGCTATAACCCTTGGGATCCGGGAATTCAATTGATGGATAGATTATTTCATAATGTGATCAAGTTTAGCAAACCTTGTGAGTTCAGTGACCATACACAAGGAAGATGTGCTGAAGCATTTTACCGACTTCTTTGGGACCCTGGTATCATCATGAAGGTTGCTTGTGGACAAGCAATTTCAAGGAGGCAAGACTATGATGTCCCCATCCTTTATATAACATCAATCTAGCATTAAGCACATGTGTAATCAAGGTGTGGCCGACCTTGAACATTTCCAAATAGTTAGCAAGTAGAATTGTGCATAGCAGTTAGTAGTTTAAACAATTAGATGTGCATATTCTTGTTGTTAAAACCAGTGGTATTAAGAAGGGCAAAATCCTATCAAGGAAAATCGTCTTATTTATAAGACTTCGAAATTTTCCATCTAGCAAAGCGTCAAGTGAAGGATAATAAGATGGATTATTGATCAAGCAAGGCACCATTGGCCAATCTATACTCGGACCAAACACTCAAGCATATCCAAAGTATGATCCGGATCTTGAGTTAAAATGATATCAAGCAAGATGATCATGATAAACAACAATATGTTGGTCAGCAACCATATCAATATTAAGATCATCCTAAGCAACTCCATATATCGATGTCTACCATAAGAACCATCAATTATATCCAACCAATATGGTCAACTTAATAAACAGAAACTTCATTCTACATATCGATCATGAAGTCCATTTCACTGATATTTCCATCTTGGCAAGACAAATATGGTATCAACAATATAGCCTCCAAGAAAGTATGATGCAGAATTGAAATATTACATTGATCAAGAAATGATATACCTAGCAATCAGCAAACATAACATTGATGTCATCTCCAAAGATGCAGAAGTAACAAGTATCCATAAAACGATATATAATATTCATGTTTACATTGGGCAAGAGGAAGACTTAGCAAACAATAATTGATTGTATCACACCAACCAAGCGAATACCATTATCGCCACCAAAAGGAGGATTATAATCAGCTACTAACTAATCATTGTTTAGTTATCCAAGAGGATGTGATGAAGAGTTTTATATTAGAGTTGTGATGAAGAGTCGCCATTCTTCCATTTCTACCATATGATATTAAAGTGGCATTGATAATCATTTCAAAGGGATATCGAACATTTCTTATTTTAGTTCATATCCATTATTGGATCTCTCAAAATTGAGCAGAAGCCATACAAGTTTAGGACACATAAATTCAGCAATTGAGATCAGAAACAGTGCCAAGGGAATCGCTACTTCAACATCTACATCAGACACAATCAGGTCTTATCAGACCAAACAGAAAAAATAACTTGCATATTTATAAAGCAATATCAGACACCACAGTCGTTAAAGATCAACCATTATTAGCATATCACTATTTCATAAGAATTATATCTGATAAGTGATCAGGCTGATCGAAGGAGATCATTTGCATAATTATACAGCAATATCAGGAACAGCAGTATATTTATATTGTTCAAGAGTTGCAAGAAAAACTTCATAAATCAGATAAAGAGATCAGAATATGGCACTCACAAAGATATGATTTGCATATACATTGAGTATATATTTGATCGATATATTGACATCAACATAATCCTTTAATCTTGCATAATACAAGATTCATATAAAGAGGATAAGTAATAATCAGATCCATCTTGTACATCAGATTATATTACAGCATATTCAGTAATTCATTGCAATAAATATCAGTTTCACAAGTTAAGATTTATACAATTGATTGAGCATAGAAAATTGTTTACCGTATAGGTAAATGAATACACAGACAATAGATGTGAATAGCAGAACTCCTTATATTATTCGCATATGCCAAAGACATTACATTATGCTTAAGATGATGATTACAATGACCCCGAAGGGTGTACTTATACTAGTCCTGGAGGCCTTCCGGAAAGTTCCCGAAGGTCCTGTCGGCTACATGACACTAGTCTACCTGTCGGCTGATACAAGCCGACTACATCATCCCCCCCAAAAAAGAAAAGTCGTCTCCAGACGACGTACACAAAAAATAACAATCCAGAGTCTTCATGAACTCTACGGCTGTGTCTGAGACTGTGAAGACAGGCTGCGTCGTAGCTGATACACCTGCTCTGTTCTGACCTTCAGATCCGCTTTAAGCTGGGAATTCTCTTCCACTAACCCTTTTAGCATTACCGAGACCTCCTGGCACTCTGCTTCCAGCTGATCATGAGCTTTCTTTGTTGTGTCCCTATCCTGGACAGCCGTTGCCAGATGCTGTTCTGCTGCCACTAGCTGTAGAGCGGCCTCATGCTTCTCCCGCGCGACTTCCTCAAGCTGTGCTCTGAGTGTTGTCCGCGCTGCTTCCCATGCTGCCTGCTGGGTGGCGAGTCGGGCGGCCATCTCCTCCCGAGCCTTCTCGGCCGACACCCGAGCTCCCACCCCAGCCTTTGCTCTCCTCCTCTCTGTCAGCACTAACTCTACTAGGTACGTGCCGCGCTCTGCCAAGACCCTACTTCTCTCCGTAATGTCAGCCAAGCATGTACAAACATCCCTATCCTTCTCCTCTGCTAGTGGATCTGGCACCTGTACCTCTGCAACCACTTTCTCTGCTGCACTCAGGTCCTCCGGTGATGCCGGTATCTCAACTACCTCACTGTTTGACCAATTGCCCTCCAACTGAGGGTCGTCTCTCATCGGGGACTGAATGGATGAACCTCTAGCCAGAGGGGCAAGTAGTCGCCTCCGCAAGTACTCACTCGCCCGACTGGCTAAACTCTCTGGTTCTGCCTCCGGTATACTCATATCCGCCTCCTGGCCTGCTGCCTCCTCTAGTAAAGCATCCGATATAGTGGCTACAGCATCTATCCCAATCACTTCAAGGCGGACCTGCTCCTGTGCACCTCCCTGACTAACTTCTCCCTCCTTGGGTGCCGGCTCTACGACAGGAGGGGGCTGCTGCAAACTTACTGACACTGGCTCCTGTGCTGCCATATCTCTCCCTGCCGTAGGTGTCTCGGCTGATGATGCTGGCGTGTGACTTCCCGAGGGTTGGGCAACCCCTGCCTGCGTAGCTGGTCCTGCGGCTGCTACTGTGCGGGAACCGGGAGGTATGCTGACTGGCTGCATCAACACCGGCTGCCGGAACTGCCCGAAACCTGGAATGTGCACATCTGCCATAGTGTGGACAGGCGGGAATACTTACCACTTATAGCGGCGCCAAATGTTTACCGTATAGGTAAATGAATACACAGACAATAGATGTGAATAGCAGAACTCCTTATATTATTCGCATATGCCAAAGACATTACATTATGCTTAAGATGATGATTACAATGACCCCAAAGGGTGTACTTATACTAGTCCTGGAGGCCTTCCGGAAAGTTCCCGAAGGTCCTGTCGGCTACATGACACTAGTCTACCCGTCGGCTGATACAAGCCGACTACAAAAATCATCATCATTATACAAGTTTCTGTCGACAATCTAATTCTTGCATAATATTGAGATAATTAACTTTGCACTTGGAAGGGTTTTAACGGAAAGAAGTCTCTTGCAATTGAAGTTATAAGTAAATAGTCACAAAACCCTTAGAAATTAAATAAGGGACATTACACTCCTAGCGCAGACCTATAATCAAATTCAAATCATGGCGCCAATATTATACTTGGCCAACTTGCTTATTATTAGAGCTGATTGGCCTCATACATATATCGGCCTTCTTGGAGCAATTGAATATCATTGATCGGCATTGTATCTTATTTGTTTCGGTAATTCCAAGTTTGGAATTCATTCAGGAGAGTGCAGTTTCGGGGGTAAAATATCCTCCCTAGTCTGCTATCAATCCCAATTTGGTGAAGTCTCTTATGAGAGACCGAATTGGACTAGTAGACTTACTCATTCTTGACATCATCCCTCAGTATATCATTGCATCTGGAGGCTGCGATCTGCATTATCAGCAATCAATATATTTCTTGTGTGTGGCAGACAAGCTATACCCCCATGATATATTCCAATTATTGTTCGGACCTGCACTTGGGCTGTGAAGCCTTCATTCTTTGGCAATCTGGACTTGCCGTGGCTTTTTTATCCTTGTGTCCGCCGTCTCTTGATACTGCGAACAGCATACTTACTGCGGACAGCATATACTTTGTGACCATCAGCGATCAGCATTTTTCTGCAGCTTGTACTCAGTGATAATCTTGTGGATTGGCAGCAATCAGGCATCTATATTTGTATATATTCTGAGTTGCATTGGTTATGAATCATGATAGGTAACAGCGATATTCATGGTGCAATCCATTCCGCGACTCACAACACAGAATCGTTGTAAGAAGACTAAGGTGCAAACTTCTTGGATTTTTGCCATTGTACTCGATTCCAGGTTGAAATAACAATCTGATTTGTTTGTGCATCATTCGAGATTGCAATTGATTGGTCAATTATTGTCTGTGATTGTCTATCATTGTCTATCTTTTGCTTTTGTATCCTTTGGGATATTTCAATGGACATCTACCAGAATGAAAAACCAATCACTTTATACGTTGGGAACGGAACTTATTGATGCTGGTACAGAAGGTACAGTAAAGTTCAAACTTGAATTATCACTAAAAATACTTCAAAGATTACCTCAAAAAGGTAAATCTAGCATTGTATTGTCAAGTTACCGTCAAGGAAGTATCTTTGAGCACCCAAAATGGGGCACTCCAACTCCTCTATTCCCACGCCCCTTTCCTTGCTTGGTACAAATTCGTCCAGGTGTATGGCCTCAAGAAAAAGACTCCACACTCCTCAAAACTAGCATGGCCTGCATTCAGTGCCAAGTATAGTAGCAAAGACTCGTCACAATCCAAAATTTTATCACAAACATTCATCATCAAGCATCAAATAAGAGGTTCTTCTGGCAAGAGGTATGGCCCTGCATCATCCTGAAATGTATAGTCAGCTTCAAACTCCTTCAATCTCAGCCAAGAAACCTCTGAGAATGCTCAAACAAATACATTGAAATCTTTACAATGTAAAACAAATCAAAACACAAAAAAAAATCTTCATCTTCAGCTCCAGACTAGAATAACCTCACTTTCAACACAATAGTGATTTCAGGATAAAATCACTATAACTAGCTAGGGGGGTTTTCATCCTCAAAACTGAAATTTCTAGAGGGATTTTGTCCTCAAGAAATTAGAGAAACTCAAGTCCCACACAAAGCAAATAGTAAATATGAAATTGGTAACCCTTTTCTATCCATAGCTCCCTCCTTTCTTAACCTTTTTGGTGAGAAAAATATTGATTTCTCATAGTATGGTTGAAAAGGGAAAAAGTTTTGTTCATCGCCAGCCTAACAAGCAGAAAATGATATCTAGCTTTGCAGGGGACAATGCAAAGGTGTACATAGAATAAGTTTGACTGGTGCTTGAGAAAGATAGTATGCTCTCCAACTTCTCCAAGTATTTCAGATTTCAAGGAGTTTCCAGAATAGTTATCTTTGGCTAAATCTATATTTAGATTGGTCAGAATTTTAAACAAGATGATACGAGCCTATTTTTAGGTTAGTTTTAGTTAGCTTTATTTAAGCTTTATTTAGAATTGTTTTATACTTTAAACTTTAAAGTTCTTCTTTTCCTACTTTTCAGCATATTTAAAGTATATTACTTTAAAGACTGATTTTTAAGATGAATTAATTATTATCCTACCAAATAAAAAAAAATTGTAACCTTATAAATACATGTTTAAAGTAAATGATTTTTAATGGTAGTTGATGCTACACTTATGCTGCTGAAATTTTTGTTTAAGTGAGTGATTGAGGTTATATCAACAGTATGCCATTCCCACTTTCCATATTCCACCAGCCAACTACACCATCCAATCACTGGGTGGTACTCACCTTGCAGTTGTATACTGCACTCTGCTATTTCACTATTTACGTGCAAGGCACCAGGCGGATTGTACATAAACATATGCCCCCTCAATCCTGGTGTGTTTAGCGGGTTAGATTTAAAGTAAATAGTTAATAGCAAGCTTTGTAGTGATATTATCTATCTATCCAAGTTGTAGCTTTGCATGTGACTTAGAATTTTTATCCTTGAGGTTGTGTGTTGTTTTTTAAGTTATTATTCCTTTTGAAACCTTGTGGCATCCACTTATTGGTTTTTCTTCTTTTCGCTGGTAGGTTGTGTTAAATTCAATTGCTTAAGTCGTAAAATCTCATTTACTAGAGAAATATTTCAAGTCCCGTGCTCATCTCCAAGGCAAAAAAGATAGGGCAAGAACTTAATTTAGTCATTTCACTATTGCAAAACCCTAGAAGAATACTGTGCATAGAGTAAGTAATCATATATTTTTTTAATACTTAGTGTATTGGTTTAGTTTAGTTTCCACAAAGCTTCCCCTCATAATTTGAAGACAGGTTTTACCTAGCACACTATTTTTTTTTTGAGTTGTCCTGAAAAAAAAACTTAAAATGATAACAATCTTAGACTATAGAACAAGGTATTAAAGTAAGTAAATATAAGAAAAGAGCATCCACAACAGTAATATAAGAATATACCTGCAACAATTTGGAGAGAGCTCTAGAAGAGTGAGGATTTGATTCTCCACAAGTCACTACCTCCCTTGAGTTGTTACAATGGCCTTCTTGCCTTAAACAAGTCTTGCAAGGGCTTCTTCCCTAAAGCAATGTATTGTGCCATACAACTTTCCAATGCTCTCACAAACTCCCTAAGCCCATGTTACACTCCCAAAGACTCAGACTGCCAGCAGCAAGTCTTTACAAGCAATTTTCTAAAACAACACTTTTAAGGAGTTATCTTGGGAATTTTATAAGAAAAGTTACAAATCAGTTGAAGGAATAATTCAAATGACAAAGAAACTAAAAGGCACCTTTCTGACAAATTTTGAAGCTCTCAGACCATACAGAGGCCCTGTCTCTATCATTTCTGCAAATGTTCAACCCACAGTGAAGCATACTCTGCCCATCTAGTTTCTAACAGGGACAATTTCGGCTAGTGTCAAACAACTAGGACATGTTTGACTACAGTCAAACCTATCATTTTTTCTTTTACTTCTGTCGGGTCTGATTCTCCAAACATGCAGACCTCTAGTACTTCTTCCTCTAGCTTTTCTTACAATCGACTTCTGCAACTCGACTCATATATCATTTTTCCCAAGAATGAGACTACAAGGTGGTTTAAGTATACGGATTAATGAAAACATAACTGAATTACTTAGCCCACTTGACTAACTTAGCTAATCAAATTTTGGATCGAAAATGAAAGAGCAAAGTGGTCATAATGAGAGTGGCTTTGAGGGAGGTAGTTGAAAATTGAGAATATGGAACCAGTAGCAACAAAGAAATGCTGATGGGAAACTAAACCGCATGAATGAAAAATGATCAAAGTTGGAGGTGCTACTATATATATAAACATACATATGTATGTATGTATGTATACACACACACACACATGCATACATATGTATGTATGTATGTATATACACACACACATACATGCATATGTATGTATGTATATACACACTACACACATGTATATATCATAGTAGCGTTACACTCAAAAAACTCACAAGTAATCATAACATGTCACATTTGCTATGTCATTTCCAGAGTTTACCTAATTATATATGTTTATATGTTTCTTTGAAGAAGAATACTTGGCAGTAGTTACTTCAAATAAAAGTTAAAACATGAATGAGTTCTTCATGATTATTTCACTACTGAAGTTGATAAGACAAAACAGAATGACTAATTGTTGGAATTGTCTGATCAAGGGATAACAGAGGTGACGCTCTATATTTTTAGGAAAAAGTAAAAAGATGTCAGATGTTTAGAGACAGACATTAATTAAACTACATACTTCTAACATATAATCATGCAATTTGAACCTTTTTGTTAATACCCTGCAATAAATATAATTTGTCAAGTTGGCTATAAACTAGAAGAGTACAATAGTGAACAAATAAAAATGTTGACTCACTGGTGGACCAAGTTCTGGTGGAACAACTATTCTCCGCTGCCCACCTGGCCTCATTGTTCGAATACCTTCTTCAAAACCTTAAAGTCAGCGAGCAACATTTGCACAGTTGTCAATCAATGTTATTCAAGATTAGTAACACAAATTTCTGAAACCCGTCAAAATCACTGATCTGTTTCTTCTTAAACACCAATAAATAAGATTTCAAGTATATTATGCATGAACTTTTGATAATTAATAATATCCATCAATGTATAGATGCTTGCCTGGAACCAATCCATTGATGCCAACACGTGTCTTAGCTGGCCCACCTTGTTGATAGCTGCTATCTATTCGACGACCTGACTCATTATATCCCTGGTAATTAAAAACTATCTGCATAAACACAGCAAATTTAACATCAGCAGTCTGAACATTTATACATAATGTCATAAACTGATCTCCAGAGTAACCACACTTTTATATCAAAAGTATTGAAACACCAAAAAAATAGCATGCAGAATAATGTCAATGGCAACAAAACAACAATTTGCAAATATATGCATGTGTCTTACAAATTAGCAATCTTAAAACCAAATTAAAAACTCAAGACCATCATCAAACTATGCTAAATTTCCGACCCAAGAAAATACATTTAGGTAAAATGCTCATAAAGCATAATGAGAAATGCCATTGGTGTTATAAGCTCAAGTGAAATTATGATCAGCATTGACATAGTTTGAACCATTGGCCATCTTAACACACATGACCAAGGATTGTTAGGCTGTTTCCACTGGAAATTACCTACTTTTCTAGAAATGTACGAAACTAGCAAATACTATTACATAGAGGCAATACTAAAATTTGAAGCCCATAAATTTGTTAGTAAAGTAAAAAGGAGATCAAAATATCCTACAATTAATATAATCAAAGCCGTCACAAAAGTACATGCAGCTGCAATTGAAATATAGATCAAAGAATGCATGTAGCACTTCTGTGCAATATTTCTTGAATTGGATCAATGACATGAATAAATCATAGGAAACCAATCGGTCTTGCCTAGAGATTTATATTAAGAATATGCCAAATCATCCAAAAATCGAACACAGTCAATCAACATGCAATTTGCAAAAACAAATGCATTTGTTGATATCTTCAAAATTTAAAATGTTTACATTTCGCAGAGAATACCAAAGATTCTCAAAATAAAAATGGGAGCCCAAACACAAAAAAGATAATAATATTGATAAATTCGTAGACCTTGATATGGCTTCTTATGTCCATAAACCTATGTAGCGTTGATCAAAAGCAATGTCACTGGTTCACCCTACCTGGCTGCCGGATCTGATTCCAATTTGTATGGGTCTAGGAGTGGGCGCAATTCTGCAAGGAGTGCATTTGGGAGCCACTGGGGACTGTGGGTTTGTCTCAGACAAACTTGGGTGAGTTCATAACAAATCCATAAGAATCCACCCAAACTAAAATGAAACCGACAATATTTTATGCTTAATTTTTCTTTTTTGGCAGACTTTGACTAGGATACAGAAAAAAATTCCTAACCCTAAAAGTAACATGTAAAGCATTTTAAAGACTAAAACAAACTAGTTTCACCTCATTGTGAAACGGATAGATGAACTACCCCCAGAGGAAACCAGGAAGACAAAACTTGTGTCTTTTAAAGCAAAGACGTTGAAACTATGTGGCACTTCATCATAGAGTGTGCAGCATATGAGCATATCCATAAGCAGTTTGAAGATACTTTGAAGGTGGGCAGTTTAGACAAGCTCTTTGAGGAGACAAGGCTTCACAGGTTTGCAAACTTCTTGGTCAAGATTTATAATAGAAGAGATGACATAGAACCATTTATAGCCTGTGCTTTTTTTTAGGTTCCTCTAATTTTAGTGTTCTCTATATTTAGCCCAAAGCCAACTATTGTTAGATAATTTATCTATAGATCTCGTCATGCAAGATATGTGATTTTTAAGTGGAATTTTGTAATACTTCCAATAGAAAGTTTAACTAGAGATTGTTAGAGTTCACTTTTAGTTTGCATAGAATTTTGTTGTCCAAGCAATCAATAGCTAGAGTTGAAGTGCAGTTAGTTTCTCTCATTTATTTTCATGCAATGTCTTGTAACCTTATAAAGAAGTGACATTTTGGATTCAGATTTTTACACTGAAACACGGGAACGTGTCCCGGCCCCTGGACCCCCGCGTTCCCAAGACAGGGGGACGGGGATGAGGCGTCCCCCCGTCACTACCCAAGCACCACCCAACCGTCGTTGGAACGTGGGGATGGCGCGGCGTCCCCAAAAACATGGGGGCACCCAAGTGTCCCTATACCGTTTCGGGGACGTCTGCGCATTCCTGAACAATGAATGACATCTTAAGTTGATTTGCACGCAAAAACATTAAAAATGTTGCATTTCCAAGGGAGTTCAAACACGTCAATTTTGGGAGAAAAATGCTTCAAAAATGAAGAATCTAAAGGCCACGCAAGAGGGAAAATTAGCTTGGCAGTAGGGAGCACGCTCTAGGCACTACCCCGGGACCCTGCAAGAGGTGTTACCCCTTGACCCCATTGAGGGCTGCCACCCCCAAACCCCCACTTTCAAATTTAAATACAAAGGAAGAAATTGATGGGAAAATAGCATCAAATCAAGTTGATGTTTTTATACCCACTTTACTAAGTTCCAATGATGAGATTTCCTTGAGGGATGATTAGAGGCCTCCCTTCACCACATTTTGACATTTTGTACTTGTTTTGATATCATGTTGCTCATTGTAATCATCTTTATGATATTTTTGATATAATAGAAACCTTCCATTTGCCAATTCGACAACTTCATTTGTCAAATTGAAATTTGGTATTCTAATATTCTATTGATATTCAATGTTCAAGTATTTGTATTTAGTATTTGCAATTTGCTATTTTACTTCTTATACATCTTTTCATAACTAGTATTTCAAGTACTATACATATAGTATATAGTATATACAACACCCCCCCCCCCCCNCAACCCCCCCCCCCCCCGGCACCGTCCCCCTGCCATCCCTGAACTTAGGCCCTTTGTCCACCCATCCCCCTATCCGCGATGGGCAGTGGAACACTAGATTTTTAATGGTAATTTTTGCACCTACTTGTTGCTGAAATTGTTGTCTGTTGAGTATTCATGACTATTACTACGATTCATTGTTCATTCAAATCAAATGTTTTATCTTTCTTCTAAGTTGATATAGGGATGTTTTGTGTTGTTTGTTATGTGTCTTAAGGTAGATTGAATTGTTTCTACCAGATTTGCAAGCTTGGTATTGCAAGTCTACTCAAAGTTTGAGATTATGGCTTCATACCAATCCCTTCAATTAATCAACCAAAGTGTTAGTGTATTCATGCTTAAATCCATTCAATCTTTATGTGTACTTACATTGCTAAATCTTTGTTTTTAGCTCGGTATAAGTGTGTAGCAGTCATGGTTTTCCTTCTGACAAAAAAGCATAAGAAATTCTTTCGCCTTGAGTTGAAGAGTTTCTCAGCCATTTTCCCTAGGTGAATCCAAAACAACTCTTTTAATTGTATTCAACATGATCATGATACACCCAAGATACCTCTGTAAATATTCTACATAGCAAGTATTTATTGTGTATATTAGGTTAAATTTTATTTGCAAGGAGCTTTGTAATGTTCCCAACTAGGACTTTACTTGATTTACCCTAAAATGTCCAACTAGGGTTTTGATTTCTCTTGGAAATGGCAATTTACTTAGTCTCTGTAATGATTCCTACTAGGAGGCTACCAATTTCTACTAATTAACATACATCATTATGCATTTAAATCAAATTAAGTTAAGAAACAATTACTGATTCATAATACATACTTAAGCCCTAATTCCTTACTTCTCTCCTAATCAATAACCTTAAGAAGGATGGGGATTTACCTGTCATAGGGCGCTTGACACCAATCTACAAGTAGGCTCCCTCAAGGCTTTAGGACCCTATCTTGGGAGTTTCCTCTTACATTGTGAGGTTCTACTCCGCCTCTCCCTACACAACACCAACCTATCGTCTTAATTGTATTAGCAAGTGATTAAGGAATCGACTAAGCATATATTATTGACTTATGTACTACGAATATATATATATATATCTGATTTCATTATTATTAGATATATATACACTATATATATAAGACCGTATAAGAATTCCTTATCCCCTAACAGAATTCAGGCATAATATGTTGTAAACAATACGTAACACGTACATGCTTGCCAGCAATATGAATGATTCATTTCCTCTCTCCACTGTTCCTTGAAGAGCATCGAATATATTTATAATTTGTTCCTCAAACATAATATATATCCTCTCATTCCTTTTATGGATGTTGTTGTCGGCATAATTGTATGTACGGGTGTCATATAATAAAGTGTTATGTTAATGTTATGTTAATCTCGGTGGTTAGTCACCGGAAGGGTAAAACAGTTACGACGCGACGTTTCGGTTGTGTCCCTTCGGAAGCTATATGTACACACTATTCTGTGAATGTAAGGGACAGGAAATGTATGCGGAATACTCCGATGATTACTTGAATACAATTGTTTTATACTACATGTTTAGCATTTAACTGGGTCTATGCAATTACTTTCTGTTGTCGACAAGAGGAAAACATTTGGCACCGCTGCCTAGACGCACTCAGATGGCGTGGGAGTATAATGGGTTTACCTGTTGGTGAGATAAACCCAGAGGCAGATGATGCCCGCACTGAACTGTACGAAGGAGAGGATATTGAAACGAGGGAGTTTCGAATCTTACTGCAAGTAGCCATCGAAACTTACGTACGGAGAGAAGCTACAGACGAAGACGTTCCAACCGGCGCTGTGTGGGACGCGATCGGGGCCAACCCTGCAGCGAATCGGTTGTTGAACCATCTTCCAAGGCTCTTGGCACAGGCAGCACTAGCACGACGTGCTCGTCAAGAGGAAATTGATCGAGAGGAACGCCGCCAAGAGATCCTCCGTGCATTCCATGGCCGAGAGCATCTGCGTCGCCGTCAGGAAGAGAGTGATGGCAACCAGAGGAATCCTTGAAGCATGACTGGAGAGGGTAAAAGAACACAAATAATTGTAATATGGC
>MU224136.1:4741402-4763647 GCA_018584345.1 Thuja plicata | reverse complement strand
ATATATATATATATATATATATATATAAACATACCCAAACGCACCCAAAACCCCAAAAAAAATTCATGTATCCACGTACCGGGTTCTCGTACACGCATCCGCATCCGCACCTGAGCCGATAACTTAGGATTAAAGGCCTAGTTATTCTGAAATAGTAATTTGATTCTATCTGCTTTGCTCTTCGTTGGATATGCATAGTGGAAGCAGTTTGATGATCGTATGGAAGATTCATCTCCTGACCCTGTCTCAGATTGATCATGGTTACATTTTAGACAAGAGCCTTCACAAAATCATTTGTGGCAGGGAGTAACTCCTCTTTCCATGTGAATGATTCCAGGAAGAATATGGAAGTGACATGAATGCTGTTTCGACTCTGTGATGAGTATTTTGGGATAGCATGCAGCTTTGTCAAGAGTTGTGGAAAATTATTTTTGCTCCTGGTGGCAGAATCAGGCCTGAACATTCTTCCAGAATTGAGCACCTCGACAAGAATTACAAATTTGCTTATGGTTTGGTTTTTCTGTATGTTTCAGATACCAGAAACCCTTCTGGTATATTTCTTTTCCTCTGTCCATGGCAGCATACCATCAGTTTGTTAGAAATATAATTAAAGGTCTCAGCCAAACCTTGGTGCTATCACTCCGTGATAATATAGATCCATTATTAGTAATGTTAGACACAGTCCAAGATCATCACATGGAGTCAATCACTTTGGGCAAGAAAAATTGTGCAAACTTTTTGCTAAATCTTCTACATTAAGACTATGTGTCTGTATGACTAGCGTGGTGGTTGTTTGGATCAATCTTGTTACTTTGCTGCCCATTTATGTTTTCCTGTGTGTCTGTCTGGGTGACAGGCTTTCAGCTATTTAGCTTTCTTGTATTTGGAATTATCCCATTCTTTATTTTTTCTGGTTCCTGGTCCCAATAATTCAGGGACAGGCCAACTTTATCTCTCTCAAGAATGGCATGCCAATAAAAACCATACATGACATGTAAACATCTTATAATCTCATATGTATCCCACTCAAGGAGCAGCCACTTAAAATGAACATTACCCCCAATGCATAGTGTTATGTCCCTTTATAACTATATCCTAAAGTCCCACAATACATATAAGTCCCAATATCAAATCTCCAGTACAGAAATAGCCTACTACAAATATATAACAGCAATCGCAGGGCACTATAGATCTACAGATAGTGAATCTACGCATCCTATAGTGCATTCTAAACCCTAGAAAGAAGTCACAGGAACAAAAACTCCTCCAAAATCGCCTACATCACCATTGACTCAATCCATGCAATGAGACAAAGACAGACGCCCACAAAATAACAATGAAGCTCACAACTTCTATTTTCTGGTGAAAAATCTAAAAACCCTAATCAAAAGCATACTTTTAAATATATTTTAATTTAAAAAACCTTAAGCCCTTTTCCATATGAATTTCAGGACGAACTGAAATGGTTTTTTGGGTCTTCTTTAAACATGCTGGATTTTTGAACTTTTTGCTTGAAATTTTGGTGAACCCTACATACGTACACAGAAAAAACAACTCCCAAAACTTCTCGCAAGCAACCACCCATAATCCATAAGTTAGGAAGGAAACCACATATTAATGAATGTAAAACAAAATAAGATTAAGGTGGTAAGTGGTAAGTGGTAAGTGGTAAAGATTAGGACTTAGGATTAAATTTCCTAACATTGAAGGTGCTTATATTGAAACCAGATTTAGTCAAGTTTGACCTGAAATATAGGAAACAAGTGATTGTAAAAAATTAAAAAAATCCAATACAATGTGCAGTACAGGAAAATCAAATAATGGACCTGCTGACCGGACTTGGGGTAGTCACCTTCACCTTCTTTAATGTCCCAATAGATAAGCCCTGAGTCGCACTTAACATAGTTATCAGATGTTACAACCTTCACATCAAAACCTGAATGTAATCCAAAGAAACTTTGCAATCAGCCTCTAATGCCATAAGCAGAACTCTCTCGTCCTTATCAGTGAACTAGGAGAATAACACCAACAGTTGATAATGTAAATGAAGAAACAAGTTTCTTAAAGAGAAGAAGATGAATTACAGGAAAGGTCATCATTATCTTATCATTAAGCGCGAATCAGAATGATGCAGTTTTTAATAAATACAAACAGCATAAATCAATTTGAGAGCTACTATTTAGTGTTAAAGTTCAGTCCTGGATAACCTGAATACCGAAATCCATTCAACTACAAGAGTGATAATTTCTACAAAGAGTTTCAACAAGTTGTAGAAACACAATGAATACCAAAGACATATAATCACATGACACTGGGAGTGTTACCAATAAATCATACCAATGTTTTGCCGATGTATTTCATCATGCTTGGTTTAAAGCTTGGTCTAAATTATTTAATTAGGAACACATATTGCATGTAATAGATAGTCTCTGTGTCCACATGTACTGGCAACAGCATAAGGTTATTATGTATGGAAAATATGTATGAAATATGGATCCAGAGATCCACATTTTTTAACCTTTTGTTAAAAGCTGCAGGGATATACCATCTATAGGGGAGAAAAAAGACCTTTTTTATTTTTCCCCCACTCCTTTATAACATTTATAGAATGGGTAGACGAGATTTTATTTTCCTTTGCCATAGAAATCACAAACAAGTATGGGAATATAATATTTTCTGTTTTATTCCCTCTGATTTCATCAGATAGACAGTAAAAATTTTTATAATAACAAAACAAATTCTCTTTCTGAAATTTAATCTAATACAATTCTTTGTAAATTAGATATAAGGTTTGTGCATCAGATATCAAAAGAACTTCACACATCTTAATTCAGTTTAATTTCTTTCTTCTCAAGAATGCAGACAGATACAACAGTGTGTTCTCTGTATCAAATTAATGCCACTAGTCAAAACATCGGTGTTATTGAGCAATACCTTCTCTGATAAAGTTTGGAAAGCCTTGAGGAGCACCATTTGCATTTTGAATGCGCTTATTTTGCTCAAGTAAGCGTTTTTCATCATAAGAAGGCTTTTGATCTATTTTAGCTGATGCAGCATTTGCAGATACTGTAAGCAATGAAGATAAGCATAAGCATGATAATGAAAGAAAAGTCCTTCGCGCCGCCATGTTTGCACAAATTTGACCCATAGATCTCACCCATAAATCATCCTTGCTTGCATCCAAATATTTGCTCAACAAAGAGTTGCTAGAATGTCTTTCCATCTCGGATGGCTGCCTCTTTTCTGCATTATAATTTAGAGAAGTGAGAGACACAAAATTCACCCCATGCTGTTCACCTTCTCTTAGCCCACAATTTGTATGCTGATTGTCTCTTCTATGAAGCTTGAACTCTTCTAGATAAACACTTGAACTGAGAAAAGAAAAAACATTCTTCTTATGGCTCTTGGACAAGGGACTGAATAAATGTGTTGCAGGTTGTACAAACTGATAACATGATAATTGCAACCTATAATGACCAGCTGCAAATGACAGAAAGTTAGAATCAGTGGTTTTGCTTAATCAGTCAAGATGCACAAAAATAGTTCTGAAGCATCTATGTTCTAGACAGGAATCGTGAAGAAACATTACAGAAAATCTTAAAAATATGCTTTACAACGGTTCCATAACAAAATTACACAATGTTTTTCTACAGAGAAAATTCTATTCCTGATAGACCTCAGAAAGTCTTACAAGGAAATGAAAAGCAATAAGTAATCAAAACCTATAATAAGGATTATTGCAGATAGAATGATAATTCAAGCAAAATTATTTCTGTAAGGGAAAGCAATTACGGGGTTTCCTAATAAGAATAAACTCATAAAGGAAATGATAAATGTTACAAAGGTTTTTCGTTTCATGATATTTGAACAGATATCGTGTCAATGCTAGTTTGGCTACTTGAAAGTTGTACCGGCTGTGCTTTCAAGATATTTTTAAACAATTTGTTTTGAAACAAATTACCACATATAAATGAGTTACAATGTGTTATATAAACTTGAGTATGGTGTATGTGTGTTGTTTGTAAGAAAAAATTTAGTTTAGGTTTTAACTAAAAGTATATTGTGAAAAGCCAAAGATTTTGTCATAGTTTAACGTTCTAGGTTATCTACATAAGTTTTTACCTTACAAGGGAACTTCCCCATCTAATTTGAAGAAAGGTCTTACCTTGCATTACATTTTTTGTTGTCCCAAAGGGGCAAATTAAAAGGTTAACGACTTTTGGCGACCACTACGGAGCACAAGAAGCCTCTGTTCATTTTCTCCAGATGAAAGACCATATGTGTCAATGCTCCTATTTTACAATCAAGTTTGAATTGGTTAGAAGTTGATCAAAAGGACATTACAAGTAGCTCATGAAGATTTATTTTTATTATAGGATAAGCCCAAAATATTGGAGATATGTTGCTGCTATTCAAGATGAAGACGAAAGAAAAGTTGACATTGCTGCTAGGAGACCGATACCTCCTCATCCCCACAATCCAAATTGTAGAATTGAGCAATTCTAGTGAAAAACATTTACAAAAGATTCACAAAGAAAAGCAACTGAAACGGATCATCATATAACTATAGTTATACTTTTCCCAACAGCAAAAGAGCTTCCACTTCTTCAATATTGAAATAAGGATCTTCTTCAAGCTATGGACAGTTGTACATGATCAAATGCACGCCAAACTCCACCATACCTACCTTGGGGAAACTTTATTGGCCCTTTGGCCCTAGCTGCACATAATGGTCTTTGAACAAATCAAGGAAGGATTTTCCCCATATTTTCAAATGGTAATACCCAGCATCCAGATGAACATTTATCAACCTTCATGACTATATGCAAGATTTTGGGTCGGTGGGAGTTGCACATAAAGATATAGCAATCCAACAATTTGTCAAAACTTTGGTTGCAAGTGTTGCAGATTGATTCCATCATCTTGAGAGTGGTTCAATTACCAATTGGAAAATCACACATTCCAAGTTTTTGGTCAAGGTTCAAACCTGTAGAGGATGGTTATATTCTGCTAGCTCAAATCTCAAAAGTCAAGAAAAAATACAATGGGCCCATGGGAAAGTTCACTCTCAGGTTCAGTCGCCTTATGAATAGTATTCCTCCTGTTTCAGAGCCTGCTCTAACTAACTTGTTACATTTTTCCATCAACACTCTTCCACCAAATCTTTATTTCCTTATCAGGACAAGTTTGCTGACTTATTTGTGTGAACCACAAGATCAAGCTATTGAGTTAGAAGACAATACGATCAATCTGGGGAAGATTAAAGGGGATTCAATCATACTCTGTAATGTCCCCTTTTTCATGAGCATCAGAGTTCGAGGGATTAGCCTATTTCCAGACGCTCGTAGGTTAATCAGTTGGATAGAGGGTCTCAGTTGGTCAAGCCAGAGGCTATTTTCCCACTCCAGAGGTCAGGGATGTTCAGGTTTGCTCTTCATTTGGGTCAATTTGGTACACTTACTATTTATAGTAATTCATTTATCCAGCATTTCTACATTTGGCAGTGCACCTGGACTAGCTTAAGTCGCAGTGATGACCCTTGGCATCTTTGTTGATCAAGTATTAAGGATTTACTAATTTTAGCAGGTCAGGGGTTGTTAGATATGGACCCTTACTATTTTTAGTAAGGCAGTTGGATGCACAGTGGATACAATGGTTAACTCTCAGGTTCAATCAGAATTGAGAAATAATGATTAATGATGGAGTTATAACATTATAATTATTATTAAAGTTATACTTTAATAATAATTAGTTATAAGTGCATATCATTGATAATTTAAGTGGACTTTATTTAAAGGGGAGTTTTAAATGTTTTAAAGGTATACTTTATAATAAGTGATAAAGTGTTATTTAAAAGGGAGAATTATAAAAAGCCAAGGCAAGAGAAAATCCATTCATTCATGACTTGTGCTTTTGATAATCTTGTTTGTGGAGAAGAACTTGAAACAAGGGTTTTAGAGATTTCCAGCTTGCGGAATTGTAAATTCTTCAAAGTTTTCCAACACTTTGAGTTGGTTCAACGCCCAATGAATTGTGCATTTTCTATGGCTTTATACAGAAGCCATGATTGAGTTAATTGTGATGAAATTGAAGATTTGAACTCATAGATATTTCAGAAATTGATAGTAGGCATAGAAATCAGTCAGCAAAACTTTTTTCCCAGCCATTTAAGTCTGCGTATGAGATCAATAAGGCAGCCGCAGGACACATAGAAGCCACGTGAGACAAGTAAGGCTATCGCGGGTGATAGCAAGGGCACGATTTGGGGGCTTTGGTGTGACTCGGATGCATTACTTTTTCAGCACCAAGGATCTTTCATATATTATCACAGCCGCATTACATTTCAGGCACCCATCATTGGCCTAGAATGTTCTTGTAATTATTTTCAAATTTCCTGAGTTGAAATAAGTGGAGTTTTTGTGCATAGTTTGTTTCATAATTACTTTAATTCAAAGTTATTATCTTGCCTAGCAACACTTGTAAAAATTCAAGGAATTGCATATTTATTTCAAAAAATCAGTCATATATATCATTTGCATAGCAAATTAGTAGTCTAGCAGTGTTAGAACCTGCAAGGGTTCTTACAGTGGTATCAGATTTTTTGTGCAAAGTGTTTGACAAAATGTCAAACTTCCAGAAATTGAAACCATCCAATGTTTGTCAGAGTTAGAATCTGTAAGGGTTCTTACAGCCTCTTGTGCAGAGTTAGATTGATCTCTCTTGCAGATTGTAGTCAATGATGTGACAATTATAAAGAGACATGCCCTAGGGTGTTCCAACTCAATAGTGTCAAGTTCCTCAAAAAAGAAATTATGTTCCTAACAACAATCATAGCAAGCCTGGTTTTGCACCTACTCTAGCGCAACCACCTACCGAAGCACCTCCTCCAGACAATATTTATTGTATATTTCACAAAACTGATAGTCATAACCGGATGGCAACTCTAGAATAGTATATGTTGAATACAACTTAGACTATGATGAGATAGTGAATGATCTAAGGATTCTAAACAATCATTCACTCGTATTTAAGTATATGTAGAACCAAAAAAACAAGAAAGAAAAGGAATAAGCTTAAGGGAAATAGAAAGTTGTGAGTGAACCAATATCATATCCTTCAACCTCTGAAGCGATTCTTCTTAAATCTAGCCCTTTGGCTTCTCAAGCACCTCCTCCTAAAGTTGAACTTGATATAGTTGCTAAGCCATTTCAAGTAGTGAATATAGAGAACACTTCAAGCAATTATATTCTATCCACATTTGATATTCTGATTGCACAATGGAGACAAAAGTGCAGATTTCTTATTTGGAATATTTTCAAGATCATCTTGCCAACTTGATTGAATAATGAGCTATGCAAGAAAGGAACCCGCTTCGATTTCTTCTTTGTCAAATACTTTAGTAGAGCCATCAATGAGAAAGAAAGAAATCGTATTAATGTCCACAGATGACTGAAAGTAGGTCAATGGTATCAAAATATGCAACACAATGTATAATTTGTATTATGATGAAGATATTTATACATGTAAAATAATCACAAGCCTGGAACTCTCGCATTCCATAAAAACACAAACAAACAAATAACAAACACTAACCTAAATAACAAATCCAAAATAAACTAGTTACGAGGAACTAATAATGGAATAATCCAACATTCCTCCCTTTATTACATCATTGAATTTAAAGTAATAATAAGGGATTCTTGAAATGTTCCAAACTCCACACATCCGAGGGGCTTGGTGAAGATGTTAGCATGCTGTTCTTGAGTAGAGCAAGATCGAAGCTGAAAATTGTTTCGATGAACATGTTCTCGTATGAAGTGGCAATCAACTTGAATGTGCTTGGTTTATTCATGAAACACTAGATTATGAACAAGCTTAAGAACACTCTAATTGTCACAATAGAGGAGTGTGGATTTCTTCTAAGGTATGCGCAATCTTCTAGTATGTAATGTAGCCAAATTATTTCATAAGTTGTTTTACTTGTTGCATGATATTCTACTTCAGTTCAGGAACAAGAAATTGTGGTATGTTTCTTACTTCCCCAAGATATATAACCTAGTCCCAAGAACAAAACAAATCCTGATGTGGATTTCCTATCATCAATAGATCCTACATAATCTACATTTGTGTACCCTATTAAGAAGAATTGATCATTTTTTTTTATATTCCAAACCATGATTCATTGTACCATGGATATATCTCAGTACCCTCTTTGCTACTTTCCAGTGACACGTCCTTGATTCTTGCATGAACTATAAAAGATAATTGACAACAAAACTAATACCAAGTCTGGTGTAAGTCAAGTAAATCAAACCTCAACTATTAATAAAGAGTTGCATTTACCTATGGAGATGAATCAAAAACAAATAACTACAGTCCTAATTCCATGGGTGCAAACATAGGTCTGCAATCCACCAATCTAAACTTCTCAAGTAAATCCTTGACATATTTTCTTTGAAAATCAAAGATATGGTGATTTTTTCTATCATAAGTAAAGAAAATAGTGATAGCCCAAGATCTGTCATATCAAATGTCTTCTCCACGTCAATGTTAGTTGTCTCAACCATCTTTTCTAAGCTACCCGTGATGACCAAGTTATCAACCTATATATTGAGAATCCCAATATCCTCCTTTGATCCTTCAGGTAGAAATTCAGATCATATGGATGCCGACTAAATCCATGCAGCATATGTGCATCAATTTTGACCCATAGAGAGACTTAACAAGTTTGCATACCTTTTCTTCTTTGCCAGGTGCAATATATCCTTTTGGTTGGGTCATACAGTGCTCTTCCTTAAGGTCTCCATAATCAATCCCTTCTTTGTGGGCATAACCTTAACCTCAAGTCTAGCCTTATACTTATCTATAAAACTATCTGCCTTATACATGGTCTTGAAGACCCATTTATATCCACTTACTTTTTTTCTTGTTGGAAGATCAACAAGCTCCCAAGTCTTGTTTTTCATTAGGGATTGATATCTTGCATCCATAGCCTCCTTCCAAGGCTTTGATTCTAGTGCTTCAACTATTAAAACTCATTTGCGCTAGATTTGCCTCATTGCAAACCATGCTTCAAGTCCTCAATGCTAAAGTTGAAGTGTCTAGGACACCATCTAGCTTAGCATCATGACTATTACTAGTATACCACATGGGCATAGGTCATGTGATATTTGTGGAGGTTGAGTCAAATTGATTATCAACATATCCATTACTTTTCTCATCCAAGTTGAAGATAGGAGCGCTATCTAGAGCAAGTGAGGATGTGGACGGTGAGCTTAAACTCACATTTCTCATCAAAATAGGAATATTTGTTGATGTGTATCTTCTTTGTGGTAGGATACATAAGTCAATAGGTCTTGGACTCATTGCTATACCCAAGGATACATTTCGTGAATTGCTCATCAAGATTCTTTCTCTTTTGCCTAGGAACATGTACATTTGTTGTGCAACCAAATACACAAAGATGAGAGATGGGTGGATTAACTCATGTCCACAATTTTGCCGATGCAATGCCACCAAATGCCATGGTTGGTGCACAATTCAAAAGATAAATCATTCTATTTACACCTTTAGCCCAAAATGCATGACCAAAATAGGAATCCTTCAGCATGCTACATACCATCTCCATGATGATGCAATTATGTCATTCTGCAACTCCATTTTGTTGAAGTGTCTAAGTTGCAGTCACTTGGCGAAGGATTCCATTTTGCTTCAAGTAGGTGGAGAATCCTATGCTAGTGAATTTCCCCCTTTGACTTGAGTAAAGCACAAAAATATGATGATTCATCCCTTTATCCACAAGAGTTCTAAACTCTTTTTAAGTAGAAAAAAGCTTCATCTTTGGTATACAAACAATAGAACCACATTTTTCTTGTGTGGTCGTCAACAAAAAGCTGAAAGTACATAAACCATTGCAACTATGTGCCACAAATTTACACAAGATGGCATGCACTAGTTGCAAAGGTTAACTTGCATGATGCTCACTAGTATTAAAGGGTGCTCAACGTTTTTTCTAGCAATACAATTGGAACAACTAGCACTCATCTTTTCAAATGAAATCATTTGACCACTCCACTCTTACTAAGAGTAAGCAAATAACTAGTGCTACAATGACCAATTGGTGATGTCATAACATAGCAGGACCATTATTCCAAGTCACCAAGGCTTGCTTATAGTTGATGGTATCAAGCCTAAATATTTTACTAATTTCATAAGCGCTTGCAACAATCCTTGAACATCTAGATTTATCATGAATGGGGCATGCCTTTTTATCATCACTTTTTTCAAACAAAACTCTTAAGTTGTGGTCAAGAAATTGATCGACAAATAGGAGGTTTTTGGTATGTCCTAGCACATATAGGACCTTGGTGAGCCTACAAATGATTTATGCCAAATCGCAAAAAGATTTTACCAATACCTTGGATGTCATAGGTGTTATCATCTCCAAGAGAAACTTTAGCATGATGGCATTTCAATGTGAGAAACTACTCATTTTCTCCAATCACATTCTTTGTAGCACCTGAGTCCACATACCAAATTGAATTTAATTGTGAACTATATTCAACAAAGTGGGTAGAAAAGACGGCACTCTTCTTGAGATTCATCGTCTTCAACAAGATTGTCATGTTGCTATTGTTTGTTCTTCTGATCCCATAGTGCATTGTCACTTTGAAATGGATTCTTTTGATGCATTTGATTGTTGAATGGTCCTTTTGCCAGAGAGTTGCACCAAAAATTTCTAACATCATGTTGAATCCTTTCACAAATTGGACACTTCTAAGATTGAAAGTAATTACTAGTTTTGGGAATTCCACAATACTGCTTCTCAAGCCTCTTGCCTTTATAATCTGTAGTCATTGCATGAGCCTCCTAACTATGTTCCTGACTTATAGACTCTTCTTTTTGAAATAGATTTACTATTTTCTCAAAATTGGGTTTTTGTTCTGGGAAATGCTCCAAAATAATGGGCACCAAGGTAGCATTCTCAATTGTTTCACCCAATGCTTGTAGCAAAGTTTTCAACTCAACAATCCTTTTGAAAAAGGATTCCAATTGCTCTTCATTCCTCATCTTCAAGTTGTGTAGTTGACTCTAAAAATTGAAGATTGCTTTTGATTTTTCGCCTCATATACTATCCTAAGCTTGTCTTGAGCATCTTTGGCTATGGACGAGTCTCGTCAAGGGTTAAACCTCATCAAACACACTAAAAATGATGACCATTTTTGCCTTCCTATTGGCTTGATCAAATTTCTTTTGTTCTTCAGCATCACTCACATGTCGCTTAGTGGTACCATCAACCACATTCCAAATTTCTTCAAACTCAAGTTTTGACTTTGGTTTTCCATGCATGGTAATCATTCCCGCGTAGCAATTGTGAATCTAGAAGGAACTTCAAAGAACTAGTTTCCATCATCTAAGCAAGATATTGATGTTATTCTATCCTTTTTCTCATCACTCATATCAATGTTTTACCTTAGGATGATAATTTAAGAATAAAGGTAACACCTCAAGTAAATATAACTAAGTTAATAAAAAATAACATAACACTTGCCTACCCTATGTTTGGAGATTTGCTAGGCAACAATGGCAACAACAATTACGTTTCCATCAGTGCTAGAGTAGACATGTATCCCTGTGGGATACATTACCCCACTCATAGACTTAAAATACTCTTTTATTGTGGACTCAACAATATAGACCTTGATTGAATAAAATTTAAACAATTATTCAAATATTCATGCAAAGAAATTATCAAATATGGAAATGAAATTTGGCAGTCATCCATGCAAGAAAACCTCAATAGTTTTGAGCCTATAGACACCCTCCTCTTGAAATTGCTCTGGACATTCTCAAAGTCCTCAAATCCAAAATTCAATTGCAAGAGTGGGTGTAGATTCAAACTTGGGACCTGCATGTGAGTGGCAATGGAAACAAAGAGATGTATGATTAAGACACTAAAGTATTAAAGTGATCTCATTTTCCAATTACTTTAATCAAGGAATAGCTTTCTCATTTGTCGCTTGTCCTTAGAAAATAAAAATCACTACAATTGATTGGATATGTGAAAACCTGAAAACTCTTTATGAAACTCTAGCACAAACATTTTCAAAAAAAACAAAAGAACCACTTGGTTGGCAGTTTGGAGCATCTACCAGTGGATGCAGAACAAAACTTCTAAGAGTTAGGCAGGGAAAGAATGCTGAAATGCCAAAGGCAGCCCTCAAATGCCACCAAATTCTCTTGGCAAAGAAAGGTGTTGGAGAAATTCTCTTCTACCAGCCAATCTACAAGCTCTTTACTACCTCCTATGATTTCAAATGCTACAGCAGCTTAAACATCCTATTTCTGCCATCACCTATTTTATCTACCTTCCGGTATTCTTGATCATGGCTCCTTCAAAATGTGCAACACAATGTATAATTTGTATTACAATGAAGATATTTACAGATGTACATTATAAAATAAGCACAAACCTAGAACTCGTAAGTTCCATAAAAACACAAACATAAACATTAACCTGAATAGCAAATCTAAAACAAACTAGCTACAGCAAACTAATGATGGAATAATCCAACAAATGGAACTACAAGAAAGACAAAACATTTTTATGTATCTCAGTACATGGAAGGTTTCAAACTGAACAATTGTATCATAAATTCTGCTGCGATATTGTAATCTTTGGGGCAGTCCAGCACTAAAACTTTTGGCAAGTTTTATTCATTGGAATCCAAGTTAGTGTCATTACAGGGAATGTTAAAAGGATATAAAGGTCACCCTTGCAACCTATCCAAAGAAA
This sequence comes from Thuja plicata, assembly GCA_018584345.1. NCBI lineage: Eukaryota > Viridiplantae > Streptophyta > Pinopsida > Cupressales > Cupressaceae > Thuja > Thuja plicata. Next base: position 4,750,851 of record MU224136.1, on the reverse strand, counting down.
AGAATGATGATGACAATTATAGTGGCAGAGATTCCAACAATTTATGGAATGTTATGAAATCACAGCTTCTGCAAGAATTTAGGTGGATAAATTCATCTAGATTGGTCTTTAGTTACAATCCTTGTCAAAGGAAAGGTCTTGTTGTAACATGCACAAAAATTGAAGTTTATAGAGGAGAAACTAAAAGATCCTAGGGCCACTATATTATATTCAGAAACAAGCCTGGGAACTTACATAATGATAACAACAAAAGAGGTGAACGATAAGGAAATGCATTGTTCCAAAACAAGTTTGGAAAGAAGAAAGATATTTGGACCTTACAATTTGATAGCAATTGTTCAACTACAATTGTAAGAGCCAAGACTACTCATTTCTCTTGAAGGTAAGTTACATCCTTTTGCTTATCGTTTGCATCTTGAGTGCACAGAAATACAGGAGGATATGAAGCATTACTCCTTGGACTTTAGAATGCTAGAGATATGAGCATTAAATTGTTGAGAGTAGACGGAGATCCTAAATTTATTGTAAAACAAACTAAAAAGAACAATTTCAAATCTAAAAAGGTATTTACCAAACTTAGCACTGGGATACATTGAGTTGCGGATGTTCTAGCCATTTCGCATCCTTTTTCATTCCGCCTCCAATGTTGTTGTACCCATAGTTCGCAGACTCAGACTTGGAGAGTACTTGGCAAGCCCAAAAATTCAAAAACTCGGTAACTTAGAAAGTACTAAAAAATTAAATTTCTTAAAAAACATATATTTGTTGCAAAATTCAATTACAAAATTTTTTAAATTAAAAATTGACATCTCAAAAGAGAAAATGCACGTTTTCATAACCAAAAGAACATGTGAAAAATGTGTTTTGTTTTACATGTGTTGGCATTTTTACCCATGGTTTTCCTGTGTCAATAAAAACTCACGAGTTAAACTTGTAAAAACTTGCTGAGCAAAAAAAACAGAGAGTACTCGCAGAGTTTTCAAACTATGGTTGTACCCATATGAAACTCAATGCTCATACTACTTTGTGTTTGTTTTGTTGTCAATTATTTATCATTTGTGTGTCACTTGCAATCAGTTATATTTTCCTTCCATCAAGTTGCAAAGTTGTCATGTCGTGGTCATATTTTTCAACCAACAATTCTTGCAAGATGATCCAGGTGGCAGCTGTTCCAAGATGAAATAATGAGGTTCCAAGGTGGCAATTGTTCCAATGTTACTGTATCCTAACTTTCATAAAGATTTCATCATCTACAGTTATGCCATAACACACTCTATTTCAGCTAACTAAAAAACTGAAGAGAATGTTATTACTTTTCTGAGTTGTAGTTGCAAAGATTGTGAATTGAAATACTCGCGGCTTGAAAAGCATGATGTGTGGTAGCGAGAACCATTAAGAGCTTTGACTTCTATATTTTGAATTATGACACAAATACGATGCTTCCAAATTCATTAGTCAAAACAATTTCAACTTAGCCAAAGTTAGGATCTAAACAAGGAAATTGTATCACTAAGGTGCAATAATATGATTTAGAAATTGCACCTACTAAGCTAGTTCATAGTAGAGGATTTTTTAAGCTGATAATTGAGGATAAAAATAAATGAGATGAGAAATCTAAAGAACCACTGCTGTTTATTTATTGATTCAAATTTCAAATGATAAATGGTACATTGCTATTGCCTCCTACCAAGCTTATGTAAGAACCCCGATGGTTCTATCATTGATTTCAACTTTCTCAGATGAAATTGTTTTTGCAATTTTATTAAAAAAAATTGTGTTTTCCTGGATATTTGCTTTTTTTTGGATTTTTCAACAATATTGAAATAACTAAATAACAGTGCTTGAAATACAAATATCTATGCTAGCTATGAACCAAACAAACTTTATTGCTAATCTCCAAACTAAAATAATTACAATGATGATAACTGTGCAAATTTGTATTAATCCAATGCAATGAAAGAGACCTGGAAATCTGATCGCTGGAAATATTAGACAGCAAAGATGAATCGCAGCTAATCTGAAAGCTTTTATTCCTTGACGCCAAGGCTGGAATTGCATTGCTAAGGCACCAAAAAGTCAAGACGTGCCCCCTAGTGCCCAGACGTCACTTCACCTGCAGCCAACGTGGCTTTCAATACTCAACAACAGCCTTAATGCTTCAAACGCAGGTCTATACACTAGCTGAGATCTGCAATTAATAAATTCTTCAGCCTCTACAATCTGCTCTGTGGAAATATAAAACATTCAAACCCCAACCACAGCAAACAATTAATGCATTCTTGGTCTCTAAATAAGACCAACGCCTGTGCACAACCTCACTGGGTATTTCACCAATTTAGAGTGCGGAAAATGCCTGTAGAATTCTCAATTCTCAAGCCAATTCTGAAATCCTCGGAAGTTTCTCAGAGTCTACACCAAATACAAACAAATTCAACAATTCACAATAATGCTTTCATTCTTCTCAAATCACTTTTTATAATGTTTAATTTGCATTTGTCTTCATCTCCTTTAATTTACTTTAATTTCATTTCTTCTTCCCCTCCTTTTGGTGCACACATTAAAATATAAAGTACACTTTATAAAACACTTATATCTCCCTTTTAAATACACTTTATCACTTGTTATAAAGTATACTTTTAAAACATTTAAACCTCCCTTTTAAATAAAGTCCACTTAATTTATCAATGATATGCACTTAATAATTAATTATTATTAAAGTATAACTTTAATAATAATTATAATATTATAACTCCATCATTAATCATTATTTCTCGATTTCAACTGAACTTGGGAGTTAACCATTGTATCCACTGTGCATCCAACTGCCTTACTAAAAATAGTAAGGGTCCCTCTCTATCCACCACTGACTTACTATAATTAATAAGTCCCTGAATACCTGATCAATCAATGGTGCCAAGGGTCAACACTGCAACTGAGGCCAATTCAGGTGCCCTACCAAATATAGAATGTTGGACAAAAGACTTACTATAGATAGTAAGTGTAGCAAACTGAACCAAACGACGAGCAATCCTGAACACTTTTATTCTTCGGAAAGGAAAAGGCCTCCTGCTCTGCCAACTGGACCCTCTGAACAACTCCATTAGCCTATGAGAGTCAAGAAATAGGCTAATCCTCTGAAAGTCGACACTCACGAAAATGGGGACATTACAGTCCGCCCTTCCTGAAATTGCTTGTCCGCAAGCAATCCCATAAACAAATAACACAACAATCCAGCCAAATCCCAAGGATAAGACTGTGTAATGTCCCTATGATCACCAACTAACTCCTGTAACATCATCACCAGTACAACTGACAGAACCTGTCAAACTGAATTGAATCCGACGATAGAAGTTACAAGAGTGAATATCTCATAAGGAAGCAACTTGAAAGGCTGACAAAGCTTGCTTCCCGAAACTGCGCAAGGTAAGTTGTCATGCACACTGTCCAACACATGCGCAACTAAATTGTGCATCTGGAAGGGGTCATGCACAAGAAGATCAAAAGAAAAACCATATGTACTCGACACCATGTACACATCCCAAAACTCCTTTGTGAGCCATGTCTGAAATCCCGATGCACTAGAAGGATCTCAAACACTGAACAGAAGCCTGCCAAAAATAACATCCTCCGACTTCTACTGCTCAACTCTGATCTCAACTTCACCATGCCCAAAGTAGTGAAGCCAATCAATGGGACCCGCGCAAACTGCAGTGCTTACCCTGTCATCACTCAAATCCCAAAGCAAACTCAACTCACATCCATCTGCTATGCTCTCATGGATGTGATGACTCTACAAGTGATCCAACTTGCAACTACTGATCCTATCCACTGCAAATGGCAAATAACCATCCCACAAAGGATGGTACAACCTCGAAGCCAATCCACACAGATGCATCATCAAACTCTCTGTGTGTGGATCAGAAAAATAGTGATGAGCTCTCCCTATGCAGTCATGATAAAAAGCTCCAACCTCAGTCAAGCGTTGACTATCATAGTTCTAAATACAACCTTGGTCAACTGACCCATCACCAACAACCCCTGCATTGGATGTAATCACAAGAGAACCTGATGCAGCATGGGGTTCTCCACTGCTCTCAACAGATGCACCCATCCCAACTGTATCATTTGTACCTGTAATTGGGATGAGTGTGACCACATCCTCAACATAATCAGTGGACATAGGAACATCACCTCCTGCTGCTATAGGAAACTGAACTGTGTCTGCAGATGGTGTAAACCGTGCCTAGCCCCACTCAGGTAAGTGATCAACATCAACCTCAAAAAGTGGATTGTCATATGATAATGATGTATCCATCTCAAACAGAGGATTGTCCACAAAGTGAACCTCACCACTGTGTTGATCTATACTGTAGTATGACATTGTATCTCCATCACTCACCTCATAATCAACAACAACATGTGTGCTACCATCAGTGCACACATCAACATCCAAGGGTGTGCTACTAGGTCCCTCAACGGACGGCTCATCTGGTAAGGTAGAAGTTGCCGATAGGGCAATATCTTCACACACTTCTTCCAAGGTAGCTGCATACCCATCCAAAACTCGATCCTGGGACCTATTACCAGACACCATTTGTCTGCCACTTCGTGAACCAACTCTTCTTGCAAATAAGTCACAAGCTATGTGGTGATATTGCTTCTTTGCTGCACCATGCATACCGTATAACTTTGGATGAAAGTCCATAAAATAGTAGAAAGATAAATCTTTCCTAACCTTTTGAGGAAGAGTATTATATTCCTCAAACGCGCTAAGCACTGCATCCCTCATGATAGTCACTTCATCCTGTGGTGTAAACTTCATCTGATTTCCCTATTTAATTAATCTCCTAATTATTTCCATGATTGAAACAACTGCCATCTATATGAATATTCTGAAATTTTTTATTTTTTTTTAAAACCCCTACGGCTGCATTAAAAAAACCCAACCCTGCAGGATGGCAGGAAACCACTCTGATACCACTGTAAGAACCCTGATGGTTCTATCATTGATTTCAACAGTCTCAAATGAAATTGTTTTTGCAATTTTACAAAAAAAATTGTGTTTTCCTAGATATTTGCTTTTTTGGAATTTTTCAACAATATTGAAATAACTAAATAACAGTGCTTGAAATACAAATATCTATGCTAGCTATGAACCAAACAATCTTTATTGCTAATCTCCAAACTAAAATAATTACAATGATGATAACCATGCAATTTTGTATTAATCCAATGCAATGAAAGAAACCTGGAAATCTGATCGCTGGAAATATTAGACAGCAAAGATGAATCGCAGCTAATCTGAAAGCTTTTATTCCTTGACGCCAAGGCTGGAATTGCATTGCTAAGGCACCAAAAAGTCAAGACTTGCCCCCTAGTGCCCAGACGTACTTCACCTGCAGCCAACGTGGCCTTCAATACTCAACGGCAGCCTTAATGCTTCAAACGCAGGTCTATCCACTAGCTGAGATCTGCAATTAATAAATTCTTCAGCCTCTACAATCTGCTCTGTGGAAATATAAAACATTCAAACCCCCACCACTGCAAACAATTAATGCATTCTTGGTCTCTGAATAAGACCAACGCCTGTGCACAATCTCACTGGGTATTTCACCAATTCAGAGTGCGGAAAATGCCTATAGAATTCTCAATTCCCAAGCCAATTCTGAAACCCTCAGAAGTTTCTCAGAGTCTACACCAAATACAAACAAATTCAACAATTCACAATAATGCTTTCATTCTTCTCAAATCCCTTTTTATAATGTTTAATTTGCATTTGTCTTCATCTCCTTTAATTTACTTTAATTTCATTTCTTCTTCCCCTCCTTTTGGTGCACACATTAAAATATAAAGTACATTTTATAAAACACTTTTATCTCCCTTTTAAATAACACTTTATCACTTGTTATAAAGTATACTTTTAAAACATTTAAATCTCCCTTTTAAATAAAGTCAACTTAATTTACCAATGATATGCACTTAATAATTAATTATTATTAAAGTATAACTTTAATAATTATTATAATATTATAACTCCATCATTAATCATTATTTCTCAATTCCGACTAAACTTGGGAGTTAACTATTGTATCCACTGTGCATCCAACTGCCTTACTAAAAATAGTAAGGGTCCCAACTGTGCATCCAACTGCCTTACTAAAAATAGTAAGGGTCCCTCTCTATCCACCACTGACTTGCTATAATTAGCAAATCCCTGAATACCTGATCAATCAATGGTGCCACGGGTCAACACTGCAACTGAGACCGATTCAGATGCCCTACCAAATATAGAAATGTTGGACAAAAGACTTACTATAGATAGCAAGTGTACCAAACTGAACCAAACGACGAGCAATCATGAAAACTTTTGCTCTTCGGAAAGGAAAAGGCCTCCTGCTCTGCCAACTGGACCCTCTGAACAACTCCATTAGCCTATGAGAGTCAAGAAATAGGCTAATCCTCTGAAAGTCGACACTCACGAAAATGGGGACATTACAGCTTACAAAGATTGTCCAAGTCATATGAATAACAAGCACAAAAGAGCCTAGAAGTTAAGGGCACTCAACTATGTTGTGTGGAAAGATATTCTCTATAGATGAAAGTTAGCAGGTACATTTCTTATATGTGTGACTAAATAGCAAAAATCAAGTTTGCTAGAAGCCTTTCACAATAAGGCTTGTGGTGGTCAAATTTATTCAAGGATAATAACATTTAAGATGTTGAGATTACACTACAAAAGAGCCTAGAAGTTAAGGGCACTCAACTATGTTGTGTGGAAAGATATTCTATATAGATGAAAGTTAGCTGGTACATTTCTTATATGTGTGACTAAATAGCAAAAATCAAGTTTGCTAGAAGCTTTTCACAATAAGGCTTGTGGTGGTCAAATTTATTCAAGGATAATAACATTTAAGATGTTGAGATTACACTACAACAAGCCTAAAGTGTTCAAAAATGCTTATGATTGGGTTCATAAGTACCAAGCATGTCAAAAATATGTCAGGGAAGTTGATGCTTGCAGCAGCTCCTCTCAAGTCAGTAATTATCGAAGCCCCCTTTCAGTAAAGTAGATTGGATTTCATTGGACCTCTCAATCCAAATTCAAGCAAAGGCATGTCTATGTGCTTATAATTACAAATTATTTGATTTGATATGTAGAAGCAATCCCTATCAAAACAGCTACATCAAAAGTAGTTTGTGGCTTCTTGAGAGAATATATTAATTGTCCTTTTAGAGTATCCCAGAAGATTGTTATAGACAATGCCACCAACTTCACATCAAAGGAATTAGTGGAGTTTTGTAATGAATACGGAATCACCGTCTCTCATTCACTAGATTATTATCCACTATGGAGTGGCCAGGCTGATTCATCTAACAAGAATACCATTACAATTATACAATATTTAGTTGACATGAATCAGAGGAATAGGCACAAGTTATATGATGCATTATGGGCAGACCAGATTACTTCAAAGAGGGCATTTGGTACCTGCTGATCTATTATCAAGTGTGGAACAAATGTTGCATTGCCGATTATTCTATAACTCTCAGCACTGCATTTGGTATTTTCAATAAAGGACGAGGAATTTAAACTCTCAATTGAGAAAAGTTTTTGTATCTGACAGAACTAGAAGAAGAACAATCTAAGGTTGTTGACAGAATCGCTTTACATGAGGAAAGGATTAAAAAGATTTTTGACAAGCAAGCTCAACAAAGGGACTTCAAGATTAGACATTTGGTCCTATGGAATCAATGTCATGAATCAAAAGAAATGCATAGGGAGTTTGATTCCCTATAGGCTATAGCTCGGACCTTTTAAGATCTGTCACTTTTGTGATGATAACTTGCATTATCTGACCTATATGGATGATACCCATCTTCCATTGCCGTAAGGCTTGGGGAAGCCCTCAGTAGGGATACTAGTCTCCACTCTGAAGATCTGCGTGGTGGCAGTTATATATCTAGAGAGATATTATCGATGCGTATTCTTGATTTAACACCAAAAGCACTTGAGGTAGTATCTTAGAAAACAAATATATTAATATTCTTTCTCTAGGAAAAGATCAAGTGTGGACAAAGAATTTTGATAGGACGAGGGTTATGCTTAAGCCCCTTCTTTATAGATAGGAAATGAAGACAGTGGGTAAGAGTAGCAGAAGGTCTATGGATGAGAAAGCTGAAAAATAGGGCTAACAAAGCAAAAGAAGTGGATACTGAATACAACCGAGATAATACACCTCATGGGCAATCTGGAATTTTTATTATAATGCAATACTTGTTTCTAAAAAAAATTGGTCTTCGTAAGAAGATAGTAATTGTTAAGAAGGATGAATCTAAGGTCGTTGATGGCAGTATGTGTGAGAAACTTGCCAAAATTCGTCTTAATGTGGAAGATCTCAATGAGAACAATAGTGTGTGAAAGCGAGTAGAAGATTTTTTAGGCAGGGCACCTTGTCTTGATGAATGTGCTGAAACTGATGTTCCACTTACTGATGTAAAAATGGCAGAATTTGATACATTCTATGTTGTAAATGATGTTGTCAAAGGCTTTTGAGTGCATAAAAAACAATGTTGTTTATCTAGTTACGAACTTGTTAGTGGAGCAGGGATTAAAGAGTATAAGTTACTTACATATGCAATATAACAGATGGCTGGTTTAATTTAGCTGTGATGAGTAGCTAAATTAGTGTACTGTAAATGTTTTAGTTTAGCTTGGTGCCGAAGCTTGTAGAATATACGTGATTCAAATTTCAAAACACCAAAAAAAGAAACAAAAAAACTATTCTAGCGGTTTCCCGGTTTCGTGTAATGTGAACAATGTCTAGCCATTGTAGTGTTAGTCAAGTGAGGGTTACTAATAACCATTGCAGCTGTAAACAGACTAGCATGGAAATATGCAGACGATTACAATCACCGTGAATTGTTTTCTTCAGTAATTAGCAGGCAACTTCATTCTAAGGTCGAATAATGTAAATGGTGGTGATGGGAAACTTACAGGAATGTGGAAGCACAAAGTGAAGCGGGTAAGCCATGACCCAGATAATTGTATGCCTTAGAGGAACTATATCTTATCTTCCTCTGCGCATTTCAAATTTACCAACACGGTGACTTAAAAAGTATGCAAAACTCGTACCTACAAATAAGAGAATGCAAAATGGTACATACAAACAGTTAAAAGATTTATTTTAGATCTTTTAGTCCAGCCTATAAATAGCTTAGACTTATGTTTTCAAGTGATTTAATGCTATTAGTTTGCCTTAAAAATTGTGCCTTTGCAAAATATTAAACATGATTTCCAATGTTTGAAGTGCCTTGTTTTTTAAAAAATATTTCTTTTTTCTTATTGGTTGACCCTATTTTTGCTAGGGGTTTAATTAATTTTTCATTCTCAAAATTACAAAAAAATTGTCTAATCAATTAAAAGTAGGAAAGAAAAATATTTATTTGTG
>MU224136.1:4701547-4718621 GCA_018584345.1 Thuja plicata | reverse complement strand
TAAAGCAATGTAATTCTATTTATAGAGTTTTAATTTGTTTTAAATCATAACTTGAGGGTCAAGAAAGCTTTATGTAAATGTTTTAAAGCATCTTAATGGATCTAAAACATATCTAACTAAAGATCAAAGTCAAGTTGTAAACCTTGGATCTAGAGTTAACTTGCGAAGCGTGAATCAAGAATTGAGCCAAAATCTAGTATAAATAGATGTTTAAATCAATTGTGAGTTATGAATTCATTGTTGTTGATAGCCACGACAAGCATCTAAGGAGAAAAAGGCAGAATTCATGCAAAGTTTAGAAACAAATCATATCAGTTTTCAAGAACACACAGAGGCTACCGACGAGCAGACAAAGGTATTATTCAATTATGGAAGGATAATTACTCATACATAAGAAGCTTTATTGGATATGTTATCAGCAATTAGAAATTGCATACATCATCAGATAAAAGACTTATGTAGTTGCATTCTAACAAGTGCATCACATCTAAAATCCTTTTGTAGAAGGTGGACTTAACCGTTCTTTACAAATCTTTTAACAGAGTACACACTTAATAGTGTTGCTAAAGCTTCAAACGAAGTAGATCTTAACAGGTCTCCACTATAATACTCTTAACAGGGTAGGTCATCAAAAGTGACCAATTGTAAGCCTTAACCAGTCCCTTCTTATCTGTAGATAGTGAAGTCTCGTGGGTAACAATCCCCACCGCAATTTTTACTTCCTAACAGGAGTTTTCTGCGATATCATATCTTGTGTCATGTGTTATCTATTTTCATGAATGTTTCTTTTATGATTACATACTAAAGAACTTATGATATGATTGCATATACATAAAGAAAGATGAACAGTTAGATAAGATAATTTAAAAACTGATGATTAAGGGTTAATGGGCTAACCAAGAAAAATTTTAGAGGTACTGATTCACCCCTCCCCTCTTAGTACATCATTCCAATATAATTCCAACATATAGGAGTATCTTCAACCTCCACAACCTTGTTTCTACTAGCTTTATTCGGCCTCTCTGCTACAGGAGTACTATTGCAGTAGCCGGTTTCCTTTTCTTTCCATTTGAAGCTCTAGGGTTTTGTGGCTCAACTCCGGGAACATAAATTCCTTCACCTACATTTTGTTTTCCTCTCTTCTGAGAAGAGGTAGGGCATTGCTCTCAGGAGCAGGTGAAGGTCTATTTTCTTCAAGTTTTTTGGGTTCCCCTTCTTGGGTGGCTTATTCAACAGCTGGCTCAGAGGGTGTTGCATTATCATTGTTGGGTTGCTCAATAGGCTCAACCTGAGGTTGCAAGGTTTTAAACTGAACAAACTCTGACCATGCCAAAGGAGAGACTTCCCTAAGGGAATTTTCAACTAACAGTTTAATTAGGGCATGGTGGGAGACAGAATTTGCATTCCCCTTTTGGGTCTCCTTGACACTAATACTTAGCATGTTATACAAGAATTTGGGAACATTTACTGGAAGACTATGCCTTACATAGCTAAGTAATTTGAAATGATGTACATGTAAATTTGAAAATATTCCCTCACAGGTAGAGTACCTTATAATATGTCTTTCCAGCTCGTTGAATGGTGGAGGGAGCGACATGCATTTGCATCCTTGCTTTTTAATCTCCAATGGAGGGTCTGTAGGAAGAGTAAACTGGGCTCTAGCTGACCTAGCATCATGCTCATTGGGATAATTTTCCCCAATTGCTGGCAATCTAGTTACTTTTTCTATGCATTCCTCTATTGCGACAATCGTTAAACCCCATATGATTGCCTTTCCCTCTTCAAATATACTCATGAATTTTGTTGCTACCTCGTCATCAAATTTTGTTAGTTGTAGGAAATACCCCAGCCAACCACACACATTGAACCTCCGCACTGCTTCAATATCTACGAGCCGAATGCCATGAACCATGGGCTCATGTCATTGCAGCTGCCCTCCCATTTGTTAAAATATTTTCCTTCAAATTTTTGTTGTAACTTGTCAATCTCTCAATTTCTTCTAATCTGCAATTTTTGAATACCTTATTCCTTTTTGAATCACCCTGAATTAAGTTTTCAAACTGCTCTTCTTAGAACTACAGATTTTTCTCTTGCAATCTTTCTGTTGTATTTGTCATGAACAATAATAATGGTATTTTTATAGAAGAAATTATAACTCTAACTACGAGTTTAAGTACAAGTTACCACATAGTTTAATTATGTCCGTTTGGGTCACATCAAGTTTGAAAATTTGGGATAGTTTGGGAATAATAGTATGACACTTGTGCGAGATAGTAAAGGGACTTAATGAGACAAGGCAAAAGCACAGATTTGAGTTGACAAGTAATCTTACGAGAAGTGAGAGGGACAACTAGAAATGACATGTAAACTTAATATACTTCTCTGCCCCCTAAAAAATTAAGACAAGTGTCCACACTTGTCACACTTGGCACGGAGTGAGGAACTGGCTTAATCCCTTAATCATAGATTTATCGCAGTACTAGATATAATTATGGAAATCTATGTGCTAAAAGTGGAAATAAATTTGATAATTTGTACATGTCATTCAATTACCGCGCGCGCAAGAAAGAAAAGGTGGCGAGAGTGGAGTAAGCACGGCAGCTCCACTTGTCAGTTGATGTGGCTCTTATTTGAAACATAGAAATATGGAAAGAGGTGGCGACATGGAGGATGGGTGGGTGGAAGGTAGAGAAGTGGAATGGGTTGAGAATACGAATATAGAATATGAATGGAGAATGGAACTTCATTTGAAAATGAAGTTTTTATTATGAACATGCAAGAAGGAATGTTATGTTGAAGTTGCAGGAAGAAGGTTTGCACACTCTGCTGCACAAAGTTTTACCTATTGCTCATTTGGAGTTGGATGTCTGAAGTGTTTTAGGAAGTCTTCTTTGGTCTGGGGCTGATGATACAGATGAAGCTGATGCTTATTGACCAATAGTTTAAAGTGTAGTGGGTCAATAGCTGTCAACTGGACTGCTCCATTGGTGAAGATATGGTCTATTTCATATGGTCCCAACCATCTTGTCTGTAGCTTTCCTGGTATTTATTGGAATTTGGAATCATACAGTAATGTGCAATCACCTACTTGAAACTATTTGTTCTTAATATGGGAATCGTGCCACTTCTTCCTTTGTTTATGTACTATCTTATTACGCTCCAATATAGATTTTCGCATTTTGTCCAAGGAGTTGAGATGTAGCAGTCTGTCTCTCTGTTCTATAGGAAGGTCAATGTTTAACTCCAGAGCAGTACACAATGTTTTATGATCAAACTTAATTAGTAACATTACTACTTTCCAATACAATAATTCAAATGGAGTGAACCCTATGGTTGTCTTCCATGTTGTTATGTATGCCAAAACTGCTTCTAAGAATCGGCTGCTCTAGTCACGACGGTGCAGATGAACTATTTTTATTAGAATGGATTCAATCTCTTTGTTATTAACTCCTACCTGACCATTAGCTCGAGGATGGTAGGGATTAGACTTCCCATGTCTGATATTGTACTCCTTCACAAGTTTTGTTATCAGATTGGATGTGAATTGTGCTCCCTGATCAGTTACAAGCTCTCTTGGCACACCATGACGGGTGAAGTTTTCCTCATACAAAAACTCTGCTACTTTATGATCTCGTGCTTGCTTCATGGCCATTACTTCCACCCATTTGGTTAGATAATTGGTGCATACCAAAATGTAGGATTTTCCATTAGATGGGGGGTCTATAGGACCAATGAAATCCATGCCCCACTTGTCAAATGGTGTGAAAACCACTTGTGGATGTAAAGGCATTTCATCTGATTTTGTTGGGCGACCCATCCTCTGGCATTTATCACATTTTCTTGTATAATTGGCTGCATCTTTATGAAGTGTGGGCCAGTAATAACCTATTGTTAAGATCTTTAGAGTTGTCCTCTTAGCTCCAAAGTGTCCTCCACATCACTCATCATGATAAGCATGGAGGATATCATATGTTTCATCTTCGCGTACACACCTTCTGATGACTTGGTCTGGACCATTGTAAAATAGTGTATTGTCAATCCAAGAGAATTGAAAGCTTTTCTCAGCAAGCATTCTTCTGTCCTTAGGAGAGAAATGTGTAGGCATTTTTTTAGTTGCAAGGTAATTAGCTATATCAGCATACGATGGACTCTTAACAACAATATGAAACAAATGTTCATAAGGAAATGTGTCATCTATCACAATAGTATCATTGTTAGCAGTCTGGAGTGTTGATAAGTAATCAGTTACTACATTTTCTTTCCCTAGCTTGTCAATGATGGTTATGTCAAATTCCTGCAAAAGAAGAATCCATCTTGCTAGCTTGCCTGAGATGGCAGGTTTGTTCATAAGATACTTGATTGTTACATGGTCAGTATGAACAAAGATGGGACAACCTGTTACATAATGGTAGAATTTATTCAAAGCATAAACTACTGCCAATAATCCTTTTTCAGTAACTGTGTAATTTAACTTTGGGCCATGTAAACTCTTGTTGATATAGTAAATTGCATTTTCAAGGTTATTAGACTTTTTTCCTAAGACAACACCTATTGCATAGTCAGAAGCATTTGTATGTATGTGGAATGGTAAAGACCAATCAGGCCCCCTAAGTACTAGTGTAGTTATCAGAAGTGACTTGAGCTGCAGGAAGGATTCATCACAGACTGATGTCCATGAAAATTTGACCTCTTTTGTAGGCAAGGTGTATAGAGGGCTAGCTATCTGACTGAAATTTTGAATGACGCGCCTATAATAGCCAGCATGTCCTAAAAATGATCTAACATCTTTTTTCTTAGTAGGTGTAGGCAATGTGAGATTTACCTCAATTTTTTGAGGGTCTACTTGGATGCCAGCTTCTAAAATGAAAAGTCCCAGCACTACTCCTTCCTGCATCAAAAAGAAACATTTTTCACTATTGAGAGACAAGTTGTATTCTTTACATATGATCAGCACTTTTCCCAATTTCTTCAAAGCTTCCTCAAAAGTAACACCAAATCTAGTGAAGCCATCCATGTATATTTCCATGCAATCATGTGATATGTCAGAAAAAATGTTGATTACAGCTATTTGGAAAGTAGTCGGTGCATTACATAAGCCAAAAGGTAACACAAAATATGCATATGTTCCCCAAGTGCATGTAAATGTTGTCTTCTTCTAATCCTCTAGAGCAATGCTAATCTGGTTATAACCATTATATCCATCAAGAAAAGAGAAGTACTTCTTTCTAGCTAATGTGTCTAGAACTTGATCAATAAATGGCAAGGGAAAATGGTTTTTCTTTGTTATATTGTTCAATTCCCTATAATATATACATAATCTCCATTTACCCCACTTTTTAGGCACAATGACCAAAGGTGATACCCATTTACTATCAGAGATTGGATAAATAAAACCAGTATCCAACAACTTTTGCAACTCAGTTTTTACTATTTCTCTTAAGGATGGGTTGATTCTTCTCTGAGGTTGGTGAAGTGGTAGACTTCCTTCATTGATGTAGATTCTATGTGTGCAGAGCTTTGGGTTCAAGCCTTTCATGTCTCCATAACCTTAAGCAAATGCTTTTTCATGCTTACAAAGGAGTTGATTTAACAATGCCAATTGTTGTGGTGGCAACTTACTATTAACATGAAGATTGTGACCAGGAGAAAGTTCCACATTAGTTGTCAGCTCTAGCATTGACAATTTAGATATTGGGCTTGTAGCTATCTCACGGGGTAGTAATTGATGTATAATATCAGGACCTACTGGAAAAATAGAGTCCTCATAGGTACACAACTGTAGAACAAAGCTTTCAAAAATATATTTTTCTATGACACACTCATTGGTAAGGATACTTTGAATCACATCATCTTCTTCTTACAATTTTAGGAAGGATTGTCTATGTAACATCATTAGTTCAGAAACAAAATTTAGCTCTTCTTCCTCATCTCCCAAATCTAGCCAAATAGGAGTACTTAAATCTGGTTAGGGTTGGGTAGGAGGATATAATGCTAGCTTCTTGATTGCTTGGCCATTTGAAATTTTCATGTTACCTGATCTGCACCTAATACAGCCATCAGTGGTGGCTAACCAAGGTCTTCCAAGAATAACTGGATAACCAACAAAATTTACCTTAGGTGATAATATAAGGAAGTCTACAGGATATTCCCATGAAACCAATATGACTTCTATATCTTCGATGATACCATCTGGGGTGACAATAGAACTGTCTGCAAGTTATAAGACTGTTGGAGTGGTTCTAAATCTCTCTATAATCAACCTATGCATGGTATCCTTAATCATAACATTTATATCTTCTCCCAAATCAACTAGAGCATTTTTCACAAACTAACCCTTAATTATAAGATCAACAACTGGACTTCCAAGCTTAGAATACTTTGGTATGACTATCTTTCCCAATATAATATCTGCAAGTTGACCTATAACATGGACTGTTTACAGATCCTTTTTCTTGTGTCCAGGCTTTTTGACGCATGCTTCCTCAATGAATTTTCCATAAAGAGGAACATCTTTGATAGCTTGAAATAGTGGAATCTGGATGTGCATGTTTTTCAACTGGTCTAGGATATCAAGTGGTATTTCTTCTTGGGATATAGGTTTTTTCATGCTAAGCCTTTATGGAAAGGGAGGATTAACTAAGATGTGAACATCAGTTTTACTTGGTATATCAGTTGGTTGGATAGTATTTGGAAAAGTAACTTCTAGAAGTGGTGTTGATGTTGCAGGAATGACTGGAACTTCCGTTATAACAAAAGGTTCAAGTGCAGGCAGAGTAGTACCATATCTCAAGTGGATATCATATATCTCTAGTACATAGGCAGGGTACTATTGAGTATCAATGGCATACATTGGTTGTTGTTGTTTCTTGTTGTTAGGAATGGGTTGTGGCTGAGCAGGTAATTATTTTTGCTTTGGAGTAGGACTTGTGACTGCAGGAGGTGGCATTATTGTAGGTTGTGACACTAGAGGTTGTAAGGGTGGATAACTAGGATTTTGATTAGGCCATTGCTGAGGCCCCTTGCATTTTTTATATATTGGTTGGAAATTCCCCTCTGGTGTTTTCCATTGATTTTGAGGCTAAGGCCACTAGTTTTGTTGTTCGATAGGCCACAAGTTTTGTTGTTGGTTAGGCCACTGGTTGTTCCAAGCAGGTTGGGAGTACTGAGAAGGATTTTGATGGTTCTGGTTTTGTCATTGATAATTATAAGGATTAGAAAATTTTGAAGGATCCCGAGGCATACCTTGTCTTGAAGTCCATGGCCGATGTTGAGCAATAAAGAACACTTGCTCTCCATCTCAATCTATTTTCATGTATTCAGTAGGAAGATGTTGGTTCTCCAAGTTTTCCACCAGCTTGCATCCACAATCCTTCTTTTGTTTTTGGCAGTGAGGACAATACTCAGCTAGCTGTGCTTTGGCATCTGCATGCTTCTTCTTGGCATTCATGGTATCCAGGTGTGTGGCAATATCATTAATGATATCTTGCTTGAAATCTAACAATAGGCTCGAGATCTCCAACTTAGAAATGCCCGAGTTGTTCCCTTTAGCAAGGGTAGACCAAAATCCTCTACCCTTCTTTACAGTTGATCTTGAATAGTTAAGGTAGATTTTCTTCAGGTCATCCCAGGTAGATTGGGATATATCTCCTCCATCGACGAGGTCTAGTGCTTCCAGGCAATTATCATTTACTTCCCTCAAGAAAATGAGTTTCTGTGAATCCTCCTTCAAGACATGTTCTGGATTCTTCTGCAGGTTATACAGGAGGTGTGAAACATAGTCTTCCAAAGTTTCATCTTCCTTCTATGACATTCAAAAAATGGCATCTCCTCTCGGGTCACCCCCCTTGCAATACTCTTTGTATTTTTGCAGAAACAAAGTATGCATTTCATCCCAGCTGGTTGTTGCATTAGCTCCTAAGCCCATAAACCATCATAGGGAAGAATCCTTCAATGTTGTTGGAAACATCTTGAGCTTGTGGTCATCAGTGTTGTATTCAAAGCTTTGACAAAGAATGTCAAACTCAAACAAAAAGGTATCAGGGTCTTCAGTTATTAGGCCATAGAACTTTGGGAGTGCAACAGTGGGTATGTTTTTGAGGTTAGCATTGTTGATAAGGCTAAGTAGAGGAAATGGAAATGTAGGTTGTGCCATTAATAGAGGTATTTGGAAATGTAGGTTGTACCATTTCAACAAGATATTGACTGCTGAGAGGAAATATAGCAGATATATTTCTTATATTTCCTGAGATGATGGCTCTTCCATTGTAGCAGGCATGTCTTGGGGCCATAACAGTTCTCACCATCACAATTGGGACTTCAATGCCTCCTCTTTAATGTATTCAATCCACTCTCAAGTTGCTCCTTCTTTACCTAGCAGGTTAGTAGCATATGTAGATATATAATCAAGTCAACTAGTCAACTCAATACAAATATTAGAACACACACTCAAATAGTTAAATGAAATACTGCGATAGATATATAATGTTTAGAAAAGCATGACACTACTAGCTACCCATACGCTAGGTGGTTCCAACTATACTTATCACAAGGTCAAATACTAAGAGGTTCACATATGTCTTGGTAATGTTTTAAACAGAGTATAAATATTAACATAAAATAGAGACAAATTATTGTCCCATTAGTATCTTTGACCATTGTAGTGTCAAAAACCTTATATGAAGGAAATAATACTAGGTTGGCTTCTTAGCGATAGCCTTCCAAGGAGGCTAGTAGGCCCAAGTTAATATACACTCCTCTTCCACCTAGTGTTTTATCCTCTTGGGTTTTGAGTCTAATTTCGTCACCTCCCCTTCTCCAAGCATTCATGTAGCCCATCTAGAAGTCTTTAGAATGGATAATATATGTAGGATAAATGGGGGAAAAATCCACCAGTTATTCATTTGGAAATTTTCAAACAATTTTAGAGAGAGTTCTTACAAAATAGTCATGCACCTCTAGATGATCTTGGAAAATGCATGATATGCCTTTGGAATGATCTTTTTGTCATGGAATATTTGAGGTTTGACATAGCTCACAAGAAATATAGTGCATGGTGGTCAACAAAATATTTCTAAACATTGTTACTTTTCATTTTGGCCAAGTAGGACCACTTTTTTGTGTGGCAACCACAAATCTAGTTGTGGTAGATTTTTCACCTTTCTCTCTCCTAAATGGTAGTCACATTTAGTGGAGAAAGGTTGTCATTTCACTATTATATTTTTCAGCATAATCTATTTTGTGTTGTCATTGGTGTCAATATGATGTGTACATTGATGTCAACTTGATGAAGAAGTATATGATTTTAGTATTGTATCTGATGTTGAGAAATATAAGAGAAGTATTTTGTGCTATCATGTGCCTAGTTATGGGAAGCTTAAATATGCAGGAAAGGGAATTTAAAGTATGATATTGGTTGTTCTGATGTTGTTCTAATGTTTAGAGTTGATGAGAATTCAATATGTTGTATATCTATAAGATGACAAGTATAGGAAGTAGATATATGTAGGAAAGAGTGTTTGAAGTCATTATGGGAGAATTCTTTCCATTGCTCCACATAAGTAGTTGGTGGCTTACATTTTTGGTGTTGTAATGTATGGTCTATAAATGTTGTACTATCCTATTTTCAAGTCCATAGTAGTTCAAAGGCTAGACTTTTGTTCTATTTTTTGTTGATAGTGAGGATGGTTTTCAGGTTAGTCAAGACAAGTTCAAAGAATGTTCAACATTTTTATGTTTTGATGGTTCCAATTGTGCAATTCGGTGGACATGTTCCTAATGTATGTGCAATGTTCCACTTCATAAATATTAAATTGGTTTGGTTTGCAAGTAAAGTTATGTTTATTTGTGTACTAGTCTCTAGCTGACTCATCTGATTATGGTGATTTGATTTATGACTTATTGGCCTAGATATGCTTTGGAGGAAGATTTAAGAGGTTAATATTGATCTTGTTGTGGTGTGTTGAACTCTGCATAGATTTGTACGCATCAAAGATTATTTTTCTGTTGATTGGTTAACATGTTCCTATGCTTTTCTACATGTTACTATTATCCAAATTTCCCTATTATGTAAATTTTAGCTATAGGTGGAGTAAAATTGAGGCTCCCACAAGGGTTGAGCCCAGTCTGTGAAAATCTTTAAGTTTTTTGGTCTTGGTATTGTCTTCTGCATTTTTCTAAGTCTCTGGTTTACCCCTTGTCCATGCAAAATAACATAAATATGGAAAAAAATCCTATGTGAATTTGGTATATACCCTAGCTCGGCCAATGCCTTTTCTATTTTCTCATTACCTTTTTAGGATGACTTAATTTCCTTCTAAGTCATGTGTGCTTTCGCATTGCCTTTAGTCTCTTAGTCACGTAAGGGAAACAACATATTCCATATTGTCTGGCAATCATGAGACTGCCTTTGTCGCTATGTCTTCCAAAGAAAAGGAATATCCTCTCAGGCTATTGATACTTAGTGTTGATCATTTGATTGAGTTTTGATCTTACAGTAGTCGTAAAGTCTCCTGATGTAACCCTCAGTTAACAAAATGATCAGAGACCTTGTGACTTTGTGTATTTATGACTCTAGATGTGACTTGAGTTTGAAGATGAGTTAAGTTAAAACCCTTTAGTCACGTAGTCTCGTGAACTAACCATGATCAGACAAAGTGTTTCGAGATTAAGAGACTCCTCAGTCATTGGGTCTCTGAATGAACCATGGTTAAAAGATGAGTCAAAGCTGAGTGAAGGTCTGATGTCAGTGCAAAGGTAATCTTCGTGCAACTTAGAAAAGATCCAATAATTGGCGTTATGGCTTGAAGACAAGATGTAGTTTATTTAATTTATGAGCCATTGCATCGTGGTGCCACGTGTCCCTGGTCAAATATACTCAATCACGTTGTCACTAGATGAAATTAGGGTTGTAGAGATTTAAGTTAAAAGATATGATTGTATTCGTAGATGTAGTTGAAGATCTCCCGATTGTCATTGAGTCTCATGATGTAACCAAGGTTAAGTGAAATGTTTGAAGATCACGAGACTGCTCATGTCACCAAGTATCAAGAGGGAACCAAGGTTAAGAAGAAAGTCTGGAGACCCAGTGACGCAATGGAAAGATGGTAGCCTGGGTTAAAGACAAAGATAGCAATGAATATAAGATGGAGATCGACGAATGTGTTTTAAACAGAAAGGTTAAGGATTTTTGAGTTGTTGATAAGGTCATCTTGTGCCACCTATGACCATTGCTTATTCAAATATTTAAAATTCAAAAGATCTAATTCTCTGAGTTCATGGTGGTGGCTCGATTTCTCAAGAAACTGACAGAGAGATGGTCAAGCCGACGTTTCAGGGCTGCATTTATGGCAACAGGGAAGATTTCAAAGACATATCAGATCATTTTAGATATTTCATGATGCATTTATGAGCAAAAATTGATAGAATTAGGGTTTCTAATTATTCTATCACAAATGTATTAAAACCCTAATTTTAGGAATTAGATTGTTTCCTTGAGCCTGCGTGCTAGGAGGAACGTCTATGTAAGTTAGTTTTCAAAGCTTTTTAGCTTAGTTTATTCACTTGATGTAAAAATTATCTGAGGTATTTTCTCTTGCCCTCTGGTTTTCAGCAGTTGTAACTTCTCATTGATGTTCATATATTGCAAGGTTTTTTGTGACATTCTTTCTGTCCTTAACCTTTCTTGTTTGAATTTCTCTTATTGAATTAGAGTGTATTGAATGTTTTCAGAGACATCTTGGGGTTCCTGAGGCCTTTTTCTTTCCCCAATTTATGTGTACTATTGTGGATGATTTTATTTGAATGAGTTTGTGGATATTCTTCAATCCCTTATCACTCTATCTCATTCCTGTGCGTAGTTGTAGGAGTGAATGTTTGTTTGTAGGTTGTAGTTTGCGTCTACTTTGGGTATGAAGGTTTTTTCTTGTGAAAATATTTCTTTCCTTGCATAGTTTTTCTCCTTTTAGACCTCTCTATGAAATATTTATGCAAACCTATTCAGGAAGTTGTGTTCTCCTAGATCTAAGTTTGTATGTCAATCTCACTCACTGTGTTGTGATTCATGTTACCTTCGATGTATCACCTAGTAGGATAATTTTCTTTTAATTATTTCCTTTTCAAGCATTCCTCCTATCCCTTTTCCTATCTGGTTTACCTTCATGTATAAGAACAGATTAGGTGATTATCCAAGAGGAATCGGCCTAGAATCCAAAGGTCTCATTTCAGTTAGAAAAGGTCCCACACCTGGAAATTATTCCCATGTTATACTAGATTATCAAGACTATGAGAGCTTGACCTAGGGTGAAAAATTTAGTGTCTAACAGTTCTGGCATGCCCGGTGGGACTAATAAAGGAAATTCATTTTTAAAAGATTATGCTATCTCTGATATACTGACTGCATAGTACAAACCTGGAAGAGGTTTCATTCTAAAAGTATATCTGGCGACTCCATTGGTGAAGAACAAAAGATCCAGTCCTGTTCAAATTTTATGATAAAATTTGAGACAAGAAGCTCAAAATATTTTGAGTTCTTACAACTACCCTTAACAAGAAAATATAAAGGAAGATCATCTCAAAGAACATCCCCTGCAAGGAGGGTACAGTCTACACCACCTGATACTTCAAAGATGAGACATTTGCCTTTTCATTTCAAAAGAAGAGGAAGATCTCTAACTAGAGAGATACAAGAAGATTCAGCTCCACCCATCAATACCACTCACACAATTGCTACTCAGTAAATCACAGCTCCTGAAATGGCTAGGTAGTTTGCCTTTGTCCCCTTCAATCAAGGAAGTTTGTTGAACTTTGCTCAACATCATGATGTGCCCTTGGTAGCAATCAAAAGTCTACCTAATTTCACAGGTGAAGGAAAAACAACAACTTTTGAACACATAAGAGACGTGACTACTATCTGTAGTATACATTATATCATAGAGGAAGATGTGGCTACCAAGCTACTAGAAGCCTCTTTCAAAGGTAAGGCCTTAGAATGGTTTAGAACTCTAGCTGTTGGTTCTATTAATTTATGGGATGGATTAGGAGATTCATTAAGTAAATACTTTTAGGATAAATTAGATAACCTATCTTTGGTTGAGCAACTAACAACCATAAAGAGAGATCCTCAAGAACAAATGACAGACTTTAATAATAGATTCCTCAAGACATGGAATAGAATCCCAGTCTCAGTAAGGCCATCAGCTGACCATTCTTTCCTATACTTCTTACAAAGTTTGAATGGTCAAATCTCTGTCATGATCCAATCCATGGGAGCTATCTCGTTACCTCAAGCTTTTGACATAGCAGTCAGGGCTGAAAATTGCTTAATCTAGGCAGGCATGATAGCCAGAAGGCCACCCATGCCCATTTTTCCTAACCTCCATCCCACTGCACCTCTACAAATACATCCATTCACCCTTATACCCACCATAGTAGCACCTCAGGCTAGTACGAGCGGTGAGGAGTTAAAGGAAGGTTTGTCTAAAGAACTACAGGAAGTGAAAAAATTGATGCAAACCATGAGCAATGAGATGACCAATTTGAAAAGGAAGAATCAAGAGGTTAGACCACCTTATCAACAACAAAATCAAGGTACTAATCAACAGTATCAAAATCAAGGATAGCCTTATCAGTAGAGTAGGCCACCATATCAAGGGAATTATCAGGGTTAGAGGCAGAACTACAATCAAAGGTCATTCCAACCTTATAATCCAACACCCCTTAATTCTGCAAATCTAGTCAGTGATGTAGTCCCAAGTCAAAAAAATATTGCTACAGAGATGGAATGGTGTTACCCTTGCAATTGTCTCATAATCAGACAACATGCTTAAATGGAGTAGTGCATCAAGCACTCATGGTGCAGAATGCCTCAAATGTACAATCAGAAGCCTCTTCTAGCGGGTCAATGCCCCAACAAGATATGCATGCTGATGAGACTGCTCTTTTCAATTGGGAGGAATGGAGTGAATAACGAGTCTCCAATTGCTGCCAACACTAGATCTAAAAGAAGAGCTCAAGACATGGAGAAAATGGGAGATGGGGATAAATGTTCTACATTTGCAAAATCTTCATGTCCATTTACTCCTATCATATTGAAGAAGGCTCCTACCATTCCAGTCAAAGAGGGCCAATCTCCCAAGGAGATTGAGCCTATCATAGTAAAGACACACCGCAAAGTGTACACAACAGTACCCTTCAACATTGTGGACAACATGAAGAAAGTAAATGTCACTATGTCCACGTGGGACTCCTTGGCTATTCCGGGACAACCTGAGATATTGAAGAAGGCCATGATTGAGGAGTTAATTCTTCCACAACCTACAAAGGAAGTTGCTAAGCTAGTGTTGGTTAACACTGATCAAAAGGAAGAGGCTCCAAGCAGCAACTCCAAGGCAAGTGTCATGCAAGGCAGGAACTTAAAACCACCTCTGTTTTATGTATCTTTAATCATTGGAAATTCTTAGTACATAATTGCATGGTAGATAGTGGGGCTACTAGCTTTGTCATGCCCAAAAAGGTAGCTGACCAATTGGGACTTAAATATGAACCCTTCCAAAAGAAATTGATCCAACTTGATGGTTCCTCAGTAAATACCATAGGCGTAGCAAAAGATACAAGCCTAATCCTTCATGCAAGTCCCAATTTCTCTATCCTCCTTGATATATATATCATAGACCTCCCTGCCCTATTTTCCATATGTTTATCAAGGGAGTTCTAGCCAAGATAGGAGGCTATCTTTCATCTTATTGGTCTCGCATGCTTTTCCATACAAGGTATGGAACCAAGGTTACTATCAAGTCTGAATCATTGGCAGCATACCATATAGAACCTTATGTGTCCAATGTACTCAATACAAGCTACCTTGCACTTGACAGTAATGACTTCCCAATCCTCAGAGAAACAAAAACTAAAATAGAAGGTATCCTAGATATCTATCTAGATGATTTAGAATTAGAGAGATCCTCTGAGGTCCAAGCCAACGTTATTTGGGATGCTATTTTTGGAAACTATTTGTTACAAGAACATGAATCCATAGAGCCAAATCCTTTTAAAATAAACACTGAACCATAAGATCAAAGCAATCAAGTCTGGGAGCTATTCTTTGATGGTGCTAGAAGTAGACATGGGTCTGGTGGTGGTGCTATGTTAGTCTCTCCTAATGGGTAGAAGTATTATACAACCTTTAGGTTCAGTTTCTCTTGCACTAGCAACACTGCTTTATATGAGATCCTAGTGAATGGATTG
The DNA here is from genome assembly GCA_018584345.1 of Thuja plicata. NCBI lineage: Eukaryota > Viridiplantae > Streptophyta > Pinopsida > Cupressales > Cupressaceae > Thuja > Thuja plicata. Next base: position 4,703,384 of record MU224136.1, on the reverse strand, counting down.
GAATGGGCAAGAAAGAGAGGGATCAAAGCCCTAAAAGTATATGGTGATAGTGAGCTGGTTGCCAACTAAGTAAGAGGGATAAGTGCAAAAAAAAATGATAAAATGAGGGCATACAAGCATCGAGTTTGGGATGCAATTAAAGATTTCCATGTTTTCAATATTGTTGCAATCCCTAGGAAATTAAATCAGAATGCAGATAGATTAGCTGTTGTAGGATCTTAGTATGACATTCCTAATAGGATTTCAAAAGAAAAATACCAGCAGCATATCAAAATAGTTTTCAAACCTTTTGATCCTGATAATAATGTCAATTGGCAAGTGTTTGACAATGATGAGCAAATTCTGCAGTTCTTATTTGAAGAGGATGTCTTCTCAGAACATAACCAAGGTATACTAATGCAGAACTATGGTGACCAAGTGGCGCAACTTAGATCAAATAAAATTCCCAAAGGTCTTGTCACCTTAGAAGTTGTTTTCAATAAAGATGATCAAGTTAAAAGGAGTAAAGTTGGCCTGGTAGTCCAACAAGAACATTGTGTTGAACTAGAGTTGGAGCCAGGTAAAAGTCTACAATTTGGGAAGGTAAATATTGATTTAGAAAGGTAGGCCTATACCTAATTATTTCAATAATTTTGTGATATATTTTCATGGCAGTATGAATACCTCAAGGGGTTTAATCCATCCCTTGCTCAACATACCATTGAATTAGAGCCAAATGCCAAACTAGTCAGGCAAAAGCAAAGGCTTTTCAATCCCAAGCTTGAGCCACTCATGCATAAAGAGGTGCTCAAATTAATTGAAAGTGGGATTATCTACCCCATAAAGCATACTAGTTGGGTTTCCAACCTTGTTCCTGTCAGAAAAAAGAATGGGGAATTACGACTATGTGTTGACTTTAGGGACCTTAACAAGGCATCCCTTAAGTATCGCCATCCATTACCATATATGGAGAAAATTCTACAACGTGTCTCCAGATCATAATGCTTCTCTCTACTAGATGGCTATTTAGGATATAATTAGATCCTGGTTCATGAAGAAGATCAATATAAGACTGCATTTACAACCAAGTGGGAAACCGTGGCTTATCAAAAGATGCCCTTTGGCTTGTCAAATGCAAGAGCTAATTTTCAAAAGGAAATGGATATGGCCTTTAAAATCCTCATGTACAAGTTTGTATTGGTTCATTTAGATGATATAACTGTCTATTCTAAACATGCATCAGACCACATCGAACATCTGAGGAAGATATTTGAAAGGTGTAGAGAGTTTGGGATTTCCTTTAATCCCAAGAAATATGTGTTTGCAGTCCATGAAAGGAAACTATTGGGATATGTTGTATCCAAACAAGGAATTACAGTAGACCCTAAGAGGATTGTGGCTATTCTAGAGATACCCCTACCACATCACAAGAAAGGTCTTCAATATTTCATAGGAAGGATTAACTTTGTTAGGCGTTCCCTGCCCAATATTGCATATTTACTAAAGCCTTTGACAACTATGTTAAATAAGAGTTCAGCTTTTAGCTGGAGCAAAGAAGGGAAAGCTAATTTCCAAGCTATCAAAGAAGCCTTGACAGAGGCTCCTGCCCTGTTGACCCCAAATTTTAGTAAGGATTTTATCCTTTATGCTCATGGAGGTTCTGATGCTATATCTACAATGTTGACTCAACACTAGTACAAAAACAACAATATATGACCAAATAAACTACCCAAAATTGTAGATAAATGACCAAATTTGGTCACGTGACCACTGGTAGTTTATTGCCGGTCATTTATCTCGTGACCAAATTTATGACTAAACTATTTTAGTCATTTATTTGGTCATTGATTTGGTCATA
>MU224136.1:4676493-4689153 GCA_018584345.1 Thuja plicata | reverse complement strand
ACTTTATACTGCAGTACCAAAGTTTTGTGGGCACCATCCCCACCCCAGTTTTACTTTCTATTTGGAAGGTTTCTGGGTCACCAAATCTTTGTGTTTATGTGTTATGAATAATTATATTTTCATGCTTACAGTAGATTAGATGAATGAATGGTCAAAGTATATACATGTGTAGAAATGTTTCAAAGTTTTAAATGTTACTGATTCACCCCTCCCCTCTCAGTAACTTGGTTAGTCTTGATTATTTCCAACAGCTGGTTCTCTAAGTTTTCCACTAGCTTGCATCCATAATCTTTCTTTTGTTTGTGGCGGTGAGGACAATACTCAGCTAGCTGTGCTTTGGCATTTGCATGCTTCTTCTTAGCAGTCATGGTATCCAAGTGTGTGGCAACATCATTAATGATATCTTGCTTGAAATCTAACAGTAGGTTCGAGATCTTGAGCTTAGAAATGCCCAAGTTGTTCCCTTTAGCAAGGGTAGACCAAAATCCTTTGCCCTTCTTTACAGTTGATCTTGAATAGTTAAGTCAGATTTTCTTAAAGTCATCCCAGGTAGATTGGGATATATCTCCTCCATCCACGAGGTCCAGTGCTTCCAGGTAATTATCATTTACTCCCCTCAAGAAAATGAGTTTTTGTGAATCCTCCTTCAGGACATGTTGTGGATTCTTCTGCAGGTTATATAGGAAGCATGAAACATATTCTTCCAAATATTCATCTTCCTTCTATGACATTCAAAAAATTTCATCTCCTCTCAGGTCACCCCCCTTGCAATACTTTTTGTATTTTTGCAAAAATAGTGTCTACATTTCATCCCACCTGGTTGTTGCATTAGCTCCTAAGCCCATAAACCATTGTAGGGTGGACTCCTTCAATGTTGTTGGAAACAACTTGAGCTTGTGGCCATCAGTTTTGTATTCAAAGCTTTGACAAATAATTTCAAACTCAAACAAAAAGGTGTCAGGTTCTTCAGTTATTAGGCCATAGAACTTTGGGAGTGCAACAGTGGGTATGTTTTGAAGGTTAGCATTGTTGATAAGGCTAGGTAGAGGGAATGGAAATGTAGGTTGTGCCATTACTAGAGGTATTTGGAAATGGATTTGTTTTTGGAAAGGAACATTAGCCATAGGGTTATAAACGAAAGGTGCACTTGGAACAAAATTATCAAGAAAATTGGCCAAAATTTCAGCAAAAGGTCGAAGGCCAGCTGGATCAAAATGATCTACTTTAGAGGAAGATGTTGCAATAAATTCAGGGCTTGTTTCAACAAAAGGTAATTCAACTTCTTCAACTTTTTCATTTAAATTAGCACATTCTCTTGAAAGAAATCTGCCCTGCTCATCTTGTCTTCTTCCTCTTTAATGCATGCAAATAATTGTGTAAACTTGTGAAGCAAGTTCAGGACTGCACACTACTATCTAAAAAGTGTGGAACTATCTAAAATTGGAAAATGACTCAATAAGGTTCTCAACTTGACACCATCCCCAGAAACGATGCCAAAAATGAACCGCCTCACAATAGGTAATAATAATCATGCCAAAGCTTCTCTTAGGAATAGTGTATTCAAACTAAGGATTACTTATCCTATCACGAAGTGAATTTAAATTGTCAACCCAGAGATGTATAGTTTAAATGGGACATCATGATATGTGCACTAAGTCTCTCAAAGATTCATACCACCTATGTTGCATGAAGGAAAAATACATGAAAGAGACCTACGATATTATTTCAGGAAAGTAAACACACACGACTACTTAATGGAATTAATATTGAAAACTGTAAACTTAACTTAAACCTATTCTATCAACCCATAGCATTCACTATAATTATCCTTGCAAGTGTTGCAGGAACATACATGATTTTAATGCCGTGGGAATGAAACAGTAAACTTCCACTTAAAATGATGTAAATGTTGAAAGTAAATCTAACCTACTCTAATCTAATCCACCTCCCAAGTGGGCCGTCTTGGTTGGATTTTTATAAATACTAACACAGAATGTAAACCAAAATCACTCCATTATATTTTTAGAAACTAATTACATCATAATTAAAACAATGCACAGAACTAGAAAGAGTAACTTTGCTATGCAAATGCAACAACAATATATTTTCCAACTAACTACGAACTGAAAATCAAATCCCATTATATAGAGGATTGATGTTTATTCAAAGCATACAAATAAGGCTGATTAAATCATGCCATGGAGGAAGGAGATTGTAACAACCCACAACAGAGTGTAGTAAATTCTGGATAACCATTTCAACAAGATATTGACCGCTGAGAGGAAATATAGCAGATATATTTCCTATATTTCCTGAGATGATGGCTTCTCCATTGTAGCAGGCATGTCTTGGGGACATAACAGTTCTCCCCATCGCATTTGGGACTTCAATGCCTCCTCTTTAATGTAGTCGATCCACTCTCAAGCTTCTCCTTCTTTTCCTAGCAGGTTAGTAGCATATGTGGATATATAATCAAGTCAACTAGTCAACTCAATACAAATATTAGAACACACATTCAAATAGCTATATGAAATACTATGCACATATATAATGTTTAGAAAAACATGACACTACTAGCTACCCATAGGCTAGGTGGTTCCAAATGTACTTATCACAAGGTCAAATACTAAGAGGTTCACATATGTCTTGGTAATGTTTTAAACAAAGTATAAATATTAACATAAAACATAGACAAATTATTGTCCCATTAGTATCTTTGACCATTGTAGTGTCAAAAACCTTATATGAAGGAAATAATACTAGGTTGGCTTCTTAGCGATAGCCTTCCAAGGAGGCTAGTAGGCCCAAGTTAATATGCACTCCTCTTCCACCTAGTGTTTTATCCTCTCAAGTTTTGAGTCTAATTTAGTCACCTCCCCTTCTCTAAGCATTCATGTAGCCCATCTAGAAGTCTTTAGAATGGATAATATATGTAGGATAAATGGGGGAAAAATCCACTAGTTATTCATTTGGAAATTTTCAAACTATTTTAGAGAGATTTCTTGCAAAATAGTCATGCACCTCTAGATGAGCTTGGAAAATTCATGATATGCCTTTGGAATGAACTTTTTGTGATGCAATATTTGAGGTTTGACATAGCTCACAAGAAATATAGTGCATGGTGGTCAACAAAATATTTCTAAACATGGTTACTTTTCATTTTGGCCAAGTAGGACCAATTTTTTGTGTGGCAACCACAAATCTAGTTGTGGTAGATTTTTCACCTTTCTCTCTCCTAAATGGTAGTCACATTTAGTGGAGAAACGTTGTGATTCCACAATTAGATTTTTCAGCATGATCTATTCAATGTTTTCATTGGTGTCAATATGATGTGTACATTGATTTCAACCTGATGAAGAAGTATACGAGTTTAGTATTGTATCTGATGTAGAGAAATATGAGAGAAGTATTGCGTGCTATCATGTGCCTAGTTATGGGAAGCTGAAATATGCAGGAAAGGGTATTTAAAGTATGATATTGGTTGTTCGGACTTTGTTCTAATGTTTAGAGATTATGAGAATTCAATATGTTGTATATCTAGAAGATGACAAGTATAGGAAGTAGATATATGTAGGAAAGAGTATTTGAAGTCATTATTGGAGAATGATTTCCATTGCTCCACATAAGTAGTTGGTGGCTTACATTTTTGGTGTTGTAATGTATGGTCTGTAAATGTTGTACTATCCTCTTTTCAGGTCCATAGTAGTTCAAATGCTAGACTTGTGTTCTATTTTTTTGTTGATAGTGAGGATGGTTTTCATGTTATTCAAGACAAGTCCAAAGAATGCTCAACATTTTTCTATTTTTATGGTTCCAATTGTGCAATTTGGTGGACATGTTCCTAATGTATGTGCAATGTTCCACTTCATAAATATTAAATTGGTTTGCTTTGCAAGTGAAGTTATGTTTATTTGTGTACTAGTCTCTAGCTGACTCATCTGATTGTGTTGATTTGATTTATGACTTATTGTTTCAGATATGCTTTGGAGGACGATTTAAGAGGTTAATATTGATCTTGTTGTGGTGTGTTGTACTCTGCATAGATTTGTATGCATTAAAGATTATTTTTGTGTTGATTGGTTAACATGTTCCTATGCTTTTCTACATGTTACGTTTGGGGCCGACTTTGGAGATTTTTGTGGTGCTTGTGCTTTGACCAAATAATTTGTGAGAGGTGTGTTATGATGTATTTGGGTCCCCTTTATCTATTTTTTGGACCACATTAAGTTTTTGTGTTCACGGTGGTTGACATTGTGTAAATGATGCTTATCTCTACAATGGAAAACCTAGTTGTAATTTTGGTTGATCAAATTGATATATGTAGATGTGTGATTGGTTGAGTTGAGGTGTGGATTGACTTGGATTATTTTTGGATCAAATGTGAAGTCGGTATGATTCAAATAACAAAGATGAGAGGTTGGAAAGTGCAAGTTTGATAGAGTTGTTGCAGTTGTTTATCAGGAGATCATACATCTCTTTAATTCATCAATTTATTGTGCCTTATAGAAGACAATGAGTCTTTTGGAAGCTTGTGAAAATTTGTATCTTGACCTAAAGTAATTTCTCCTTTCAATGATTTTCAAGTCCTTGGTGTATCTAAGTCTAAGGTGGGTGTCGTATCCTAGGGTTGGTGCCTCAATATTTTAGGGGCAATGCACTCCTTAGCCTATAACATAAAATATTTATAATTAGTGATATATATTATGAGTGTATTTCTCATCGTGGTTTTTTCCACATTGGGTTTCCACCTAAAAATATAGTGTTCATGTGTTTGTTTTGTCATTGCAATATCTTTCTTCAAGTTTAAGTTGGATAAAGATAACTGACAAGTTTGTATGATATAAAAGTTTTAAGATCTAGTCAAGAATGATTCACCCCCCTCCCCTTCTTAGTCTTGTTGTGTGTTCAACAATTGGTATCAAAGTTTAGTTCCTCTAGAATAACCTTAACCACTTTAGGAATATCCGAGACATAAAATGAAAGTGGAAAGAAAGTACCTAAATTTGATAGAACAAACCATGCTTTTTGGAAGACAATGATGGAATCACTTTTGAACTCTGCGTTGTTCAATATTTGGGAAGCAGTTAAGAAAGCTTACACTCCTCCACCTAGTGGTCCTACTACACCAAATAAAACCAAGTTTCATGAGAACAATACAAAAGCCACAAATATTATTATCAGTTGACTCTAAGTTGGAAAAAATCATGTCCTACATTACTGCAATGAGATTTGGAAGAAGTTGAGCAGAATATATGAAGGAGACAAGAAGATCAATCAAATTAAGTTGCATAACCTAAAGGCCAAGTTTGAAAACCTAAGGATGATAGATGATGAAAATATTGAAGGCTACCTACATTGGGTAAATGAAGTTGTGAGCTCAATTAGAGGCATTTGTGGAACTATAAAAGACAATGATTTTGTATGGAAAGTAAACTATGACCATAAATTATAAATCCTTAATGGTGGTCATTCAACAAAGTCAACATATAGACAAATACACAATGGATCAGCTCTATGGGGCTGCCACTTCTTATGATTTGGATGTGCTTGGAAATAATAAGAGTGATACAAGGGATGTTTCATTCAAGTAAATGAATAAGGTTGAAGATATACTTGAGTTAAATGATGATTTGGATGATGAATAAGCAACTTTGTGAGAAGGCTAAAGAAAGGATCTATAAAGTATAAAGGTAAGTTTCCTTTTAAATGCTTTAATTGTGGAATAATAGGTCATTTTTCTGCTAGATGTCCTTACAAGTAAGATAATGTTGAGAGGCCTAATGATGATGAAAAAAAGGATAATCATATAAATAATAGATCTATAAGGATAGATAACAAAGATAAAGGTAAGAAGAGTTTGTGTTATGTAGAGCATCATCCATCAAAGGATGAATATGGAAATGATTAAAATGATGAAGTGTTATTCTTTTCTATCAAGGAGGATAATGGCAATACATCTAAAATTCAAAATATTGCAGGGAACAATGAGAGATTAGTTGTTGTGAAGATTGCTCTACAAGAAAGATAAGATCCTAGATGTTGGATTATTGATCCTCAATGCTCAAATCATATGATCAGTGATAGAAGATAGTTCAATCTAATTTTTGGTGAAGGCTCTACACTTATATGTTATATGGGAACCATATCTATTGATGGAAAATGTAAAGATATTGGTGTTTGTTATTGTGCAAGAGGAAATAGGTAGATGGGTTAAATAGGTAAATGCACACCTCCCTTTTCACAATTGCACATTTGGAAGGAAGATGACCCACTATGGTCAAGAGGAGACCCAAGCACTGAATGGGAGAGTAATCCCTCACTAAAAATGTAATAATGAAAATGGAAATGGTGGAAAGTGTAATGTAAAGGATAATTTAGGCAAGTTAATGAAAAATTGGAAATAATAGACTTGTACAGAATGACAGAAAGCTTAAATATGCAGAAATGAAAACCAGAAAGTAGATCTGATCTGTGACTGAAATTTAGGAGTAGAATATAGGGTACAAAATGAATTTGGTGATCTATACTTGGGTATAGAATGGTTTTGGCAATCTATACCCAGTGTTTTTGGTTGAATTTATCGAGGATCTTTTAATAATTCTGATCTTTTCATATTTTGTCCGACAACTCTGGAATTGTTCCTGCACATAGAAAAATGGTTGTCTAAAGGGGCTTGCCTTATTTAAACCCTTTTTAAGGAATCAACCTTGAAAATAAAATGAAATTGTATAAAGGAAAGTATGTTAAAAGGGTAATGTTTGATTCACTTTGCATAAACCCTCATGGACGAATGTAGAAATAATTCGTAGCCATGAAGATGCTTGACTGTACTTGAAATCAAGGATTTGACCTTGGAATGTAATGTAGAGTCTAGGATGCCCTCGCAAATGCACATATCTATGAACGCCACTCCTAGATCTTGAATGTAGATATGTTTGATAATCACTTGCAAGGAAAGATAGAGAATGTTAATGGAAAAAGGATCTTCTTTCTTGATTGAGAATTCCTCTACTTGTCCATCATGAGAGATAAACTTTCTTTAATTAGAGAATATTTCCTTTGACTTGAATGATCTTGAAGAATTTGAGACTTGGAGAAACTTGATCTTAGATGCTTGCCTTCAAATCTTGAATCCAATTTCTCAATTGCTCTTGATTACTTAAAAACTTGAGATTAAATGCTTGCACTTGATAATGGATGTCAAAATGAGGAGAGATAGGGTGTTTTTATACTGAATCCATCATTTCAAGATTCAAAAATAATCCAAGTCGACTATGGGATTAGATTTCCTACTAGCACCCTAACATAGGGCCCCAAGCCAAATTTGGGCCAAACCCTCAGGGATAGAACACCAAATTTGTTCTCTCCCAAGGAATGAATAGTTTTGGTATTCTACACTTTGGAGAATGAGCCCAAAATTGGACAGGGTTTCTAGATGGGTGAAAAGATGCGGGGGGAAATTGGCAGGATGCCAAGATCAATCATAATGGGCATTCAAACCTTGAAATCACCAAAATAGGGTCTAATAGGTCCTAATCAGTTTAGCGGGAGTATGAGACAAGCTCATGCTCATCATAAAATATATCAATGCATAAGAATGATCTTATCAAGGTCAAGGATACAAAGAAACCTCAAGCCCCGAAGTGTCCTGAGTCTTCACCAAATCCATAAGCAAGATAAAAGAGGCATCTCTCAAAAGAGAGAGAAAAGAGAGGCATCATCACTAACACCCTACAAGAGAGGCATGATACATGCACCCTACAAGATACATTTCCACCATGAGATGACTCCAAGAAAGGACACACCAAGGGAAATGAAACACATGAAAAAGGAACGTGAATGGATCTACTAACTCAGGGGTCAATATGATACTATCATCACCCCCAGAGGCAACATAACTAGAAGAAGAACACATGAGAGTCACAAAGAAGAGCCTTTTGGGGCCAACATCACGGAGACAAAAAATAATAGGTAAGTACTATTTTACATCATCCCTAGTCAGATAACACAAAGGCACATTAGGAACAGTGACACAGGCATGACATATAGAAAGAATGAGATACAAATAGAGGAATGTCATGAAAAATTGATTCCTTTATCACCTTACACAAATGGAGAAGCAAAGGTCATTTATAGAGATCTAGATAAAACATATAACAAGAAGAACGTCATAGGGGAAGAACATTACAAGAAGAAAACACAAAAAAATCCACTACATAAGAGGACATAGTCAAGCATATCGTCTGCCCCCCCCCCCATCTTAGTTTGTGTTGTTTAGGGAAGGTGGGAAACATGCAAGAGGAGAAACACCAAGCACGTTAGATGGAACAATAGCCAGTTCCAAACAAGGATTGTGTTGTAAAGATAGGTCTATCTTGTTCATTACTAGGACTAAGAGATAATTATTTTGCAAATCTAGTTGGTAATTCATTATTAACATTAATAAGTTCATACATGTCATCAGAATTGGTAACATGAATATCATCATTAGTTGCATTAGGAACATCAAAAACACCATCATGAAGAGTATCTTATTCATCCAAATTAATTATAATAGAATCCAAGATACAAATAGAATTATCATGTTTGTTCAATTTCATCTTTTTTCAAATTAACTTCCTCCTTTGGGATATGTATAGGCTGATCAAAGGAAATCAAAGCATCAATAGTTGTTTTAGGATAAGAAAGGTTTTGGGAAGCATGCTCATGGGCTCTAGCATGACATTTTTGGCAACGATCACTAGCACAACAACTACATTTGGTTTTGCTTGAGATTTGGTTTGGTGTAGGATCAATCAACATTGAGCCATTTTCTTCTTTAGGAGGAATAATGGAAGAAGCCATACTAGGTTGAGAGATAACATTGGTAGAATGTTTATATGAAATAAGAGGTGGAACATAAGTTTATATAGGAGGTGTAGTATGTGTAGGAAGAATTATGGATCTAGGAAAAGGAGATAGAACATCCTTAGAATTACTAAGTTCATAAATATTTTAAATTTTGTATTTCTAATAGGATCGAAAGAGATTTTCTTTGTGGAGTTGAGTTGGTTGAGGCATAAAAGGCCAAAATAAGTCAAGGTCAAAGGACTCTCGAGACACTGAAGGTTTGGAAAGCCTACGGTTAACAATGATGATTTATCCTTTATGGGGAAACTTAAAACAATTATGGATAGGAGAAACTTCAACTTTCATAGAGGTAAGCCAAGGAAGGCCAAGTCTAACTTGAAATTTATCATAAGCAAGGGACAAAAACAAAGGTGACATCTAGAGTTCTACCACCAAATTTTACGAGAAATATAACAAAACCATGGGTAGGATAAGTGAAACCATTACAAGTTTGGATCATCACATTATATTTGTCATGGAAATCCCATTGTAATTGTCTAGTGTAAATATTTTCCATAGTTATCACATTCACCATGAAAGTAGGTTAAATAAGGACACAATGAGAAAAGAGACAGTTAACCTTTACAACAATGTAAAGAGGACCATTCGGTGCTTTAATTATCTCACTGGGATCAAAGGTAATGTAAATATCATCTTTAGGTTTAGGTTTAGGCTCAAATTCAGATTGATCAATAAGATTGACAACATTATTGGCTTCAATACACTTATCATCATAGTCAACAACATGGATGGATGAAGAAGGTAAAGACTGGGTAGACTCAATTATATTGGTCGAATGAGAAGGCAAAGGATTGACATATAATTGCAAGTTTTGGTTGGGAGGTTCTACATATTTATTTCCCTGATCATTAACACCCTCAATAGATGTAGTATTAGAATCAATGAGGTCTTTAATAACATATTTCAAATGGAAATAATTCTCAGTATCATGGCTAGGTTGATGATGATATTGAAAAAAAGCTTTGTGATCAAAGGATTTGGGAATTTTTTTGGATTTGTCAATCAGTTTGTTAGGAGGAAGAGTTAACACCTTAGCATTAATAAAATTCAACATCAAACTGTTCAAAGATTTAGAAATTTGTGTAAAATTATGAGAAGGTCTAAAAATAGATGACAAAGGAACCACACCTTTGGATGTTGTTGTCACTTTCTCGTCGACATCGTTGGATGAATTATTGATCTTGATGAAGTTCTTGAGTTTTTGAAACTTTTTATAGGACCGGTACACAACATCACTCTTATCAATCAGATCCATTGGAGTGATTCTCTCAAAATGACTCACTTGAAGATGATAATTATAAAGCATTGCACAAAATTGAGTAAAGCGAGGAAAATTCTTAAAGCTGATTTTTTTTTTGATTGGTAACATTTTTTTTGTATTGATAATAAAAGAGGGATTACATAATAATGCCAATTTTCATGGTTGGCTACCGCATTACAAACATATTACTTCCCTACCCCCATAAACACCTAAACATATAGTCATTTTACAAGACAAAAGGGCATTAACACGCTACCAGAAGAGACAAAAAACATCCACCATACTAATGATCACAAAAAACATTTAACCATTTAAAATGTCCACGTCATGGCACCTTCCAACTTCACCAGCTTTCCATGCCTATTCTTTAAACCATTGTGGTGCCTCCTCCCTCAAGAAATTGGGAATGACATTATCTCCTGCACTGATCTTGGTATGCCAGTGGGGCAAGCACCTTGCAAACTTCACATTCCACTTGTGCCCACCATTTTCTGCACCTTCCTTTCAATCTGGTGTCACACTAGCTGTCCTGGTGTAGTTACACTCTTACGCGGTGTCAATTTCATGAAGCCCTTCCTTCCCTCACTCTTCTCCCAAATGTTCTCCTGCAAAAATGTAATGATCTTCTTCCGGCCTTTCTCCACCCATAGTATGTGCACCCCTTGTGGGTTCAATGCAGACTAGACAACACAAGAGGCTGAACCGAGGTGTCCCCTCCTCCAATTAGCCTCCATGGTTCATGCCCCATTTCCAGTCCTTTCCCCAGCACCACTCTGTCAACAATTTCTTCCAAACCCAGTAACCATTGTGAGTCGACACATGCCTCCACTACCCTGAGGACCTCCTCCTTGGTCTCCCCCACACACAATGCCAGTGCTACAAAGAGTGAGGCCACGTCTAGGTTGGAGCGTCGCCTCCAATAGGAGTCCAAATACTCCATCCCAAACATCTGGTGAATGTAGTCCATGAACTCCACAACATCAAACATGAAGATGTTCCCCAATCTCCTTGGCGTGATCTTGCCCTCATACGCTTGCGTTTGGAAGTCAAACTCAAGCGCAAAGTTAGCCTCCATTTTCTCCTCTGTACTCAAAACCGCATAGATTTATCTCCTTCCCCTACATAAATTTACATCCTTCGAACAATCTGGAAGGAATTCTTTCGCAGAGTACCAATTAATGAGTGCAAATTTTATCACATGCGAAGATATAATATAAACTTGAGTGCCATCAGACATAATGGCAGATTAATTCTCCTTTGTACCTTTGGTTGGATTTTTTAAGTGGGGTATTAAGTTTATCATCCTCTTTTATTCCAATTCAAGACTCCTAAAGTCTTCATGTATTTCAAATTGAGTCCCCAAACCTGCATTCGCCCCCATATTAGCCAGCTTATCGGCCACCTTGTTCGCTTCATGGTAAACATGGGAAACCTTGAAGTCCTCGAACTCTTGTAACAGGCACCAAATATGCTTGATGTATTTGTCAAGATGCCACACTACCATCTTCCCTCTTGATATTCTATTGGTTATTATCTCTGAGTCTCCTTCAAGGTGCACTCTACGAATTCCCAATTTGGCTCCTAAGACAAGCCTCTTTAGCCGCTACACATTCAGCCACATTATTCGTATCATCCTTCAATCATTTGGCCATAAAGGAAAGAATGTTGCCCTGACAATATCTTGTAATACATCTACATCCAAAGATCCTCGGGTTTTCCTAGTTAGGAATAAGGTGTCTCAACCTTGGATAATTCCTATTCTTATTATTTGTTTTGTAAAATGTATTTTCTTGCAAATAATGTAATTAAGTGTGAGTGTACATGTCTAGTTGGCATGTTCATGTGTCACTCCACTTGATGTGTCGGCATCTTGAATTGTGTGTAAGGAGATCATGGCTGAAATGATTATGATGGATTCCTATGACACGTAAGAGCTATTTCTAGGAGATTTCAATGATAGGTGAAGACATGCAAGACATGTGGCAACTGATAAAGTTGAGTACTTTACACTATTCTTGGAGAATGGTAAAACCCTAATACGGCTATCCTTGGAAGTTGCCCTAAAAAGGAAATCGCATGATATAAGTGTTTTTTAGGGTTACAAGAAGGGATACAAAAAGAGTGTATTGTTGGTATGATCTGGTGCTACTAGATTTGTCTTAGAGTGTCGATTATCTCCTGAAAAAACTTGCATTGCAAGTGTGTTGTAACCATTGTGTTGAAGATAATACATTGTGCAGGTTTTGGAGTGTTGGGATTTTTTACCGAAAGGTTTTCCCTAGGGTAAATCATTGTGTCATTCTCTATTTTCTGTATGCATGGTATGTGGCTGCATTATCATTGTTAAAGTAGTTAACGAATATGAAATTGTAAGGATTTAAAAGAATTTGCACAATACTTTCCTATAGAGATTAGTGTAGGAAGTTGTTTCCACACCTGAGTTTCCTTACAAGTGGTATCAGAGCCTGATCAACTTTTGATCCTAGTTG
>MU224136.1:4634335-4675799 GCA_018584345.1 Thuja plicata | reverse complement strand
ATTTTCTGTATGCATGGTATGTGGCTGCAATATCATTGTTAAAGTAGTTAACGAATATGAAATTGTAAGGATTTAAAAGAATTTGCATAATACTTTCCTATAGAGATTAGTGTAGGAAGCTATTTCCGCACCTGAGTTTCCTTACAAGTGGTATCAGAGCCTGATTAACTTTTGATCCTAGTTGTTGGGTAGGGTTTTTTTTTGAGATAATTTCAAGTTGAGTGGGAGTTTTTTGTGCAGATAATTCTAAATCTTATTTGCAAATTGAGATGGCAGGTTCCTCATATAGTGGAATGGAGGGGGAGAAATTTAATGGCACTAATTTTGAGTTGTGGAAACTCCAGATGGAAGACATGCTTGAAGATCACAATCTATGGGAGGCTACTTCACTTGATGTGAGACCTGCAGCGATATCTCAAGTGGATTGGGAGATCAAGGATCAGAAGGCTAAGGGTCTCATCAGACTCTGTCTAGCAGATGTCATTCTTCTAAATTTTCTTGATGATACTACTGCAAATTATTTGTGAACATGGCTTGGGTCTGTGTATCAGGCCAAATCTCTGGTGAATAAGTTGTTCCTGAGAAAGAAATTGTATTCTTTAAGAGTGGAGGAAGGTAAAACCCTAATACGGCTATCCTTGGAAGTTGTATTCTTAGAGAATGGTAAAACCCTAATATGGCTATCCTTGGAAGTTGCCCTAAAAAGGAAAGCGCATGATATAAGTGTTTTTTAGGGTTACTGGAAGGGATACGAAAAGAGTGTATTATTGGTATGATCTGGTGCTACTGGATTTGTCTTGGAGTGTCGATTATCTCCTGAAAGAACTTGCATTGCAAGTGTGTTGTAACCATTATGTTGAAGATAATACATTATGCAGGTTTTGGAGTGCTGGGGTTTTTTACCGAAAGGTTTTCCCCAGGGTAAATCATTGTGTCATTCTCTATTTTCTGTATGCATGGTATGTGGCTGCAATATCATTGTTAAAATAGTTATCGAATATGAAATTGTAAGGATTTAAAAGAATTTGCACAATACTTTCCTATAGATATTAGTGTGGGAAGTTGTTTCCGCACCTGAGTTTCCTTACAAGTGGTATCAGAGCCTGATCAACTTTTGATCGTAGTTGTTGGGTAGGGTTTTCTTTTGAGCTAATCTCAAGTTGAGTGGGAGTTTTTTGTGCAGATAATTCTGAATCTTATTTGCAAATTTAGATGGCAGGTTCCTCATACAGTAGAATGGAGGTGGAGAAATTTAATGGCACTAATTTTGAGTTGTGGAAACTCAAGATGGAAGACATGCTTGGAGACCGCGATCTATGGGAGGCTACTTCACTTGATGTGAGACCTGCAGTGATATCTCAAGCGGATTAGGAGATCAAGGATCAGAAGGCTAAGGGTCTCATCATACTCTGTCTAGCAGATGTCGTTCTTCTGAATGTTCTTGATGAGACTACTGCAAATTCTTTGTGGACACAGCTTGGGTATGTGTATCAGGCCAAATCTCTGGTGAATAAGTTGTTCTTGAGAAAGAAATTGTATTCTTTAAGAATGGAGGAAGGTAAAACCCTAATACGGCTATCCTTGGAAGTTGTAGTCTTGGAGAATGGTAAAACCCTAATACAACTATCCTTGGAAGTTGCCCTAAAAAGGAAAGCACATGATATAAGTGTTTTTTAGGGTTACATGAAGGGATACAAAAAGAGTTTATTGTTGGTATGATCTGGTGCTACTGGATTTGTCTTAGAGTGTCGATTATCTCCTTAAAGAACTTGCATTGCAAGTGTGTTGTAACCGTTGTGTTGAAGATAATACATTGTGCAGGTTTTGGAGTGCTGGGGTTTTTTACTGAAAGGTTTTCCCCAGGGTAAATCATTGTGTGTCATTCTCTATTTTCTGTATGCATGGTATGTGGCTGCAATATCATTGTTGAAGTAGTTAACAAATATGAAATTGTAAGGATTTAAAAGAATTTTCACAATACTTTCCTATAGAGATTAGTGTAGGAAGCTGTTTCCACACCTGAGTTTCCTTACAAGTGGTATCAGAGCCTGATCAACTTTTGATCCTATTTTTTGGGTAGGGTTTTTTTTTTAGATAATTTCAAGTTGAGTGGGAGTTTTTTGTGCAGATCATTCTGAATCTTATTTGCAGATTGAGATGGCAGGTTCCTCATATAGTGGAATGGAGGGGGAGAAATTTAATGGCACTAATTTTGAGTTGTGGAAACTCAAGATGGAAGACATGCTTGAAGACAATGATCTATGGGAGGCTACTTCACTTGATGTGAGACTTGCAGTGATATCTCAAGCAGATTGGGAGATCAAGGATCAGAAGGCTAAGGGTCTCATCAGACTCTGTCTAGTAGATGTTGTTCTTCTAAATGTTCTTGATGAGACTACTGCAAATTCTTTGTGAACACGGCTTGGGTCTGTGTATCAGGCCAAATCTCTATTGAATAAGTTGTTCTTGAGAAAGAAATTGTATTCTTTAAGAATGGAGGAAGGTAAAACCCTAATACGACTATCCTTGGAAGTTGCCCTAAAAAGGAAAGCGCATGATATAAGTGTTTTTTAGGGTTATAGGAAGGGATACGAAAAGAGTGTATTGTTGGTATGATCTGGTGCTACTGGATTTGTCTTAGAGTGTCGATTATCTCCTGAAAGAACTTGCATTGCAAGTGTGTTGTAACCGTTGTGTTGAAGATAATACATTGTGTAGGTTTTGGAGTGCTTGGGTTTTTTACCGAAAGGTTTTCCCCAGGGTAAATCATTGTGTCATTCTCTATTTTATGTATGCATGGTACGTGGCTGCAATATCATTGTTAAAGTAGTTAACGAATATGAAATTATAAGGATTTAAAAGAATTTGCGCAATACTTTCCTATAGAGATTAGTGTAGGAAGCTGTTTTCGCACCTGAGTTTCCTTACATCCCTGAGCAGCACCATCAAAGTTAATTTTCACCCATCCTTCCTCTGGTGATTGCCAAAATACCTTCTTTCTTTTCAGCTTACAATTATCCCTACAAGGCCCATTAACAGGCCTCTTAAGGCAGAATTTTATTTCTAATGTCTTTTTGTAAATTAGAAATGAAAATATGTTGCACATCAATATCAAGCAGGTGATAAGAAATCTGAGCATGCAAATGCTTAAATCTACCAATGAAATTAGATGATTTTTCTTTAACACCTTGTTTATAATGCATTAAATCAGTCAAATAAATATTAGGACCAATATTGTTTTGAAAATTTTGGATGAAAGCATTAGAGAGTTTTTTAAAAGATTCAATAGAATAAGGAGGAAAAGAACAATACCATTGCAAGGATTTATCTCCAAATGTTCTAGTAAACAATTTATCCATGAACCTATGATCTTGAGAGAAAGCACTACACAATGCTTGAAAGGTTCTGGCATGGGTCAAAGGATCACCTTTACCTTTATAAGTCTCTAGGTGAGGAATTTCCATGTATTGAGGGATAACGTCATGGGTGATATCCAAAGACAAAGGACTAGAAATCTCACAAGTAGGAATGTTGAACTTGGATTGAGTCATGGAAATAATTTTTTGTTGCAAGGAAGACAAGATTTGAGCCAAGTTATTAATGGTAGAATTAGTAGAAAGAGTAGTAGGAGATATGTGTCAAATGTTTGGACCATTATGGGAAATGGAAGGAACAGTGGAACATGAAAAAATAACACTATTGTAAGTGGGCATTAATGATGGTAAAGAAGCACATGGAACACTTGGAGGAATAGTGGAAAAAATAGGATTAGAAATGCTAACATGTGTAGGGTTGAGGTTTCGAATGGAAGTAGTTATAATAGGTGGAGCATAAGTGGAAATGTGAGGAATGGAGGTAGAAATAGGCATGGAGGTCTCAACACCAATGGTAGGTGTGGAATTAAACCTAGCTCTTAGGCACAATCTCTAATAGGTTTGAAATTGTTATTAATAATATAAGAGATACTACACAAGATATCAACACCATGTTCATCATTATGAATTATCTTCCTCAGACCTTATACAATGGAGATGACCTCAAGATTGGATTTCTCTTGTCCTAATCATTGCTCAATTTTTTCAAAGTCATGGGAAAATTTTTGAACTTTCATAAGAGGGACTCTTAAATCCTCATCTTCATCGTGAGAAGAGTGGGAAGAGTTGTTCTAAATAATAGGATGAATATCATTATTAGGGATGTTGGTCTCATCAAGATTCCTAGGAAAAATAGAGGACTCAAGATCAAAGGAACCCATAAGTCTATGACTTCTCCTAATTGAAATTCTATAAGTAAAACTCAAGGTAATAACACTCATGCACAAGAGAATGAAAGAGAGATAAATCTAATGCAAACATAAAATTTTAAAGAGATATGAAAATCAACTAAGGAAAATATCAATTTTATTCAAAAGTACATCTAACCATCAAACATGAAGATCTAATGTAATGCATACAAAGGATATCTATACATGCAAAGAGGATCCAAATACCAAAATCAGAAGTATGTAAGAGGCGTTGGGTTCACCAAAAATGTACATGAAGAAATAAGGAGATGGGATAAATATGTAAATTCACACCTCTCTTTTCAAAATTGCACATTTGAAAGGACGATGCCCAACTAGGCTCAAGAGGAGACCCAAGAACTAAATGGGACAATGACCCTTTACTAAATATGTTATAATTAAAATATAAATGATGGAAAAATGTAATGTAAATGATAATTAGGAAAGTTACTAAAAAATTAGAAATATTAGACTGATACAGAATGATAGAAAGTTAAATTTGTAGAAAAGGGAAAAAGAATGCAGATCTGACCTATGACTGAAATCTAGGAGCAGAATGCATGGTACAAAATGAATTTGGTGATCTGTACCTAGTGTTTTTGACTGAATTTCTTAGGGATCTTCTGACAATGTTTTATCCTTATGTATTTTGTTTGATAGCTTTGTAACCTATTCCTGCACACAGAAAAAATGGGAAAAAGGTTGTCTAAAGGGGTTTTCCTTGGTCAAACCCATGTTTAGGAATTGACCTTGAAAATAAAATGAAATTTCATAAAGGAAAGTATGTAAAAAGGTAAATGTTTGATTCACCTTACATAAACCCTCATGGACGGATGTATAAATCACTTATATCCATGAAGACGCTTGAATGTACTTGAAATCAAGGATTTGAACTTAGAATTTGATTTATAATTAAGGATTCCCTCACAAATGCATTGATTTGAATGCCACTCATATATCTTGAATACAGATATGCTTGATAATCACTTGTAAGGAAGGAGAGAGCATATGGATGGAAGGAAGGATCTTCTTGCTTGATTGAGAATTCCTCTACTTGATGATCATGGGAGAGAGAGAGAGAGGATGATTTTATACTCAATCCACAATTTTATAATTCCAAAATAATACAGGCTAACCACGGGATTAGATTTCTCATTAGCATCGCAACGTAGGGCCCTAGGCCAAATTTGGGCCAAAACCCTTAGGGACAAAACACCAAATTCATTATGTCCCAGGGAAAAAATGGTTTTGGTATTTTTTCCCCTAGAGAATGAGCCTAAAATTGGATAGGGTGTTGGGATAGGTGAAAAGATGCAGGGGGGAATGACAAGGAGTTAGGATCAAGCATAATGAGCAGTCAAACCTCAAATTCACCAAAATTAGGTCTAATAGGTACTAATAAAGCATCTAGTTATGGGTGCTAACTTTTTTGGATGGTATAATTATGTCAAAGGATTGAGATAAAAACTATTAACAGTAATTCAGATATGGGGTTAGCTTTCATGGATCTAGGTGTGAAATTAGGAAAGGTTTTGAAAGACTAGTTGCTAGAAGGTATGAAGAGTGAAAATGTTTATCATCTCAAAGAAAAGAGTGGAGGTCATTAATCTTTTACTTATAATAGTGAGTGCTAGCTATGGCACAAAAGGATGAGACACATTAATTTTGACAATATGATGAAGGTTAGTTCTTCCAAGGTGGTGAGAGATCTACCCAATATCAACAAACCTACTAATTCTACATGCAAAGAATGTTAGATGGGGAAAAAAACCATAAACAAGTTCAAGAACAAGGAGTTCTTAACTGCAAGACCTTTAGAGCTAATATATACAAATCTATGAGAACCCTCAAGTACAAGATCTTGAAAAATGAAAGCTATTTCATGTTACTTATTGATGATTATTCTAGGATGACTTGGTTCACAATTCTAAGAGAAAAATCAAAAGCATTAGATAGGTTTAAGACATTTAAGAATTTGGTTGAGAATTAGATAGATGCTAGAATCAAGTGCTTAATATTTGATAGAGGTGGAGAATCTACTTCATATGAGCTTGATAGATTTTGTGAAGAACGTGGTAATAGGAGGAAATTATTTTCTCCTAGAAATTTCTATCATAATGGACATGCATTTACTACAATAAAAGTTCAAGAAAGGTACCGTAGATAGAAATCTATACTTTAAAGTTAAAAATAATAAAATTTTGATAGTGGTATTATATAGTGATGACACCATATTTGGAGGTGATTATGATTTGTGTAAGAAATTTGCTAAGGAAATGCAGAAGGAGTTTGAAATATCTATGATTTTTGAGTTAACTTTCTTTCTTGGTCTTCAATTTTATCAAATGAAAGATGGCATTTTTATTTCTCAGACCAACTATATGAAGGATATGCTGAAATATTTAAGTATAAACAAGTTTTAACCCCTCTAGCTAGTAACTAGTAGTCACTTAAGTAAGGATGTTGAATCCGCGAAAGCTGATTAAAACTTCAATAGATCTATGATTGTTGGATTGTTGTCTTTGATTTTTTAAAGTTTAGACATTATGCATGCAATCTTATTGGTTGAAATATATCAAGCTAGTCCAAGGAAATCACATGAGAAGGTAGTGAAAATAATATTTATATATTTAAAGGGACTCTGGACTATGGATTATGGTACAAGAGAGAATTTTATTTGAAAGATACTGATGCGAATTGGGCAGTATGGGCAGATGATAGGTAAGTATAAGTTGGAGGTGCATATTTCTTATTAGATAGGTTGGTATCTTGGAAAGGTAGAAAACAAGATTTGGTGTCATTATATACTACAAAGGTAGAGTATATTGCAGCAACATCTTGTTGTACATAAGTTTTATGACTTATATAGACCCTAAAGGATATCAAGATTGTATATGATGAGGCAATTCCAATTATGTGTGATAATAAAGTGTTACTAATATTTGAATGAAGTTGGCATTGCATTCAAGGACCAAACACATTTCTATTTGGTATCACTTATTAAGGACAAAGTTTTAGAGAAAGAGTTCAAATTGGAGTATATGTCTACACAAGATTAAATTGCAGATATCTTCACTAAAGCATTGTCAAGGGATACTTTTGAGTATCTTTAGCTAGAGTTAGGGGTTATTGGCTCTCCTTCTTTAAACTATATTAATAAGAATGGTGCATCCTTTTAGGGGGAGGCTCAATGTCCATATTATTTCTCTTGAATTGATGTGTTTGTTTCTCTTAGGGGGAGCAGTGAAGGATGCAACTTCCTTGTTGTAGGGAGATGTTTTGCAAATGAATTGTCCTTAACAGGGGGAGTGGTATTGCTAATAGTGTTGTGACCAAAAGGGGGAGAGATATTTGGTAATGCAATGGAAGATTAGTACAATGAAAATATATCCCTAAAAGGGGGATAGATATAATCAGAAGATATTTTAATGTTGGACCCTTTTTCCTTGATGTAAAAGGGGGAGATAACTACAATTAGTGGGTCATCAAGTTGTTGGTTTTTCATTGTGTTGTCAGGAATGACAAAGGGAGAGATTGTTAGAATTATGTGTTAAATATTGTTATTAATGTCAACATGCTATGTGTGTTGATGTCAACCTAATGAAAAAATTTATGAGTTCAATATTTTACCAAATGTAGATAGATATGAGAGAAGTGTTTAGTGTTGTAATGTTCCTATTATGGGAATCTAAAATATGTTATTGGAAGTATGGTTTTAGTTTTTATGATGTTTAGACATGATGAAAAGTCAGTACATTATATATCCAAAAGGTGACAAGCATAGGAAGTCATTATGGGAGAATGGTCTATATTGCTCCGCATAAGAATTTGGTGTCTTGAAATTTTTGTGTTGTAATGTATGGACTGTGAATGTTGCACTATCATATTTTTAGGCCCACAATAGTTTAGAGGTTAGAGTTGTATTTTTTTGCTGACATTGAGGATAGTCATCAAGATAGTTCAAATAAGTCCAGAGAAATCTTTAAATTTATATGCTTTGATGGTTCTAAGTATGAGGTATTGTGGACATTTTCCTAACATTTGTGTATTGTTCCAATTAAAAAAACTTATATTGGTTTGCTCCGCAACTGAAGTTATGTTGATTTGTGTGTAATATTATTTTTTATTTTGGTCTTTGGACAACTTATCTATTTGTGGTAATTTTATTTATGACTTATTGGTCCAAATATCCTTTAGAGTAATATTTAAGAGGTTAATATTATCTTTTCATCATGTTGATGAACTATAACTGATTGAATATTTGAAAATGATAAGTTGATGATCACCTAGATGCAAAATAAAATGCAAGACATTAAATCGCTTCTTGGATTGTATTTTCATTGATGTCGACTTTATATAATCTAAATGGTCATACACATATTGTCATAGATTTCAAGAGCTAAAGAGACAAAGTTTATGTTATCGATAAAAGATAAAAGTTTGGTATAAACTGAGTGACAGTAAACACCGCTGGATAGTGCACACCACCGGATAGTAGTAACCAAGCAAGAGTCACCAAGAAAGATCACAGTGTATACTAAGCATTGTTGTAATTGAGCAAGTGGTTACCGAGCAAAAGCTATATACCGAGCATAATTGGAGTGGTCGTCAAGCTAACTGAAGTTGTTACCAAGCATAACTGAAGTCAATGACCGAGCTAACTGAAGTTGATCACCGACCATAACTAAAGATAAAGAATGACAAAAACACTTAGCTGGCAAGAGCTATATTTTGATTGACTGGTTGATTGCTTTATTTTCATCGATCAGGTAAACTAAAGCATGGAAGAGATTTAAAGCGTAGTTATTAAGGAGAGATCTATGGAATAAAACTAAAGCAGAGCTTTACGGGATTAAAGCAAGAATGCCAAGTTTTACAAATCAAGAAGTGATCTACGATGAAAATAAGGAGATGTAATGACTAAATCATGTCTATATAAAGAGATAAGTAATTCATTAATAAATAGAGGAATGTTTAATATAATTCTGATGAAGATAGAAGTCTTCATGCATATCTGATCATAAAGCATGAAGAACAAAGCCAAGAAATTCTACAGACACCGAGAAACAGAGGACAGAGCATTCACTGAGCAGAACAAAGAGGGTAGCAAAGGATTTGAAGAGCATATTAATCAGAGAGGTATTATTGGACTAACAATAGATCTAAAAATCTACAAGTTAAAGTTGTATTATTGAAAAAATCATTTACTGTTTCAGTTTAACCATTGATTCAGAAAATCTTTTAACCGAGTGGGATTTAACCATGATTATTGTATTGAGATACTCAAGAGTATCAAAAGGTTTTCTTGTTGACAACATAGTGAATTCTAGGTCAAAAGAAAAATTGTTAGCTTTGAATCCTCTAACAATGTCACACTTAATAGTGTGTTTGTAACCTTTAACGGGGTTGGCTCTTCACCGAGATCACTTCAGAAGAGTGAAAATTTTGGGTTACCGGCCCAAGTGGTTTTTCCCTTAACAGGGTTTCCATGTTAAAAATCCATGTGTCAAATGTGTATTTATTTCATTGCATTGATAGTTTACTTTACACGTTACTAAAACTAGATTGGTCGGTAAACACTAAGTTTAATTGCTGCTACTCGAGAAAGCTTAGAAAAGATAAAAAGTATATCTTACCGAGCAATATATATATTGCTAAAGTTATTTAAGGCATTCATCTTGAAGGACCAAAAGATAACTAGAGGATATTATATTTGTTATATAAGTTTTGGTTGGATTACCCCCCCCCCCCTTAGTTATTCTAACAATTGGTATCAAAGTTTTGGTGGTTGAAAGATATTTTAAAGACTTAAGCTAAATATCACAAGATGAGTAAAAGGGATGTGCCTAAGTTGAACAAGCACAACTTTACATCATGGAAGAGCAGGATAAGACTTTATCTATCAGGTATTGGAAATGATGTCAAACAATACTTGGATGCCAAATTTATTGCACCTACTGGACCTCCGAATGTTGATAAATTGAGAAAGAAACATGAACACAACTCTATGATGATAGAAATTTCTTCTTCACTATTTGATGCTAAATTTGAAGATGTCAAATCATGCACCACTACAAAGAAAATGTGGAACAAACTCAAGCTAGTACATGGAGGAGATACAAATGTGTTGAGATCTAAAGATGAAAGCCTAAGAGGAAAGTTTTATGACCTAAGAATGAAAGAAGGAGAGAAAACCACTCAGTACAGTAGCAGAATCAAAGAAGTTTTTAATACTATCCATGGAGTAGGAGGAGTAATTGAGGAAGAAACAATTGTAAGTAAAATTTTGAGAACCTTACTGCATGTTTATGCTATTAGAGTATCTGCAATTCAAGAAATGAGAGTAGCAGCAAATAACAATGTTACTCTTGATAGTTTGATAGGTAGAATTATTTCATTTGAGATGAAAAACTATGACAACAATGTCTTACCAACTATTGAATCAGTATTCAAATCTTCTCTGAAAATAAGAAAACCTAGTCGCAAAAACACTATGAGAAATGATAGTGATAGTGATAGTGATGAACAAGAACTTGATGAACTTTAAGCACTAATGGCTAGAAGATTACATAGAGGTAAAGGATGATACAAAGGTAAATTACCATTGGTTTGTTTTAATTGCAAATAAATTGGACATTTTGCTGCTAGATGTCCCAACAAGAGAAAGGATGAAAGAAACAATGATAGATCTTATGAAAAGAAGTTTGACAGAATTGATGTTCAAGACTACATAAGCAATTGACACTCTGAAAGAAGAGATAACTGAGACTACAAGGAAAAAGTCAAGAAGGTTTGTTACCTAGTTGAGAACAAAGCTGAAAATACTGACACCGAGTCTGGTGAAGATGTTGAGGTAGTATTTGTTACTATGAAGGATGATTCAGACGAAGAAGAAAGGTATGTTGAAACTTCACTCATATCTAAAGTTAGAAAAAATGATGTCTGGATTATTTATAGTGGTTGTACTCACCACACGACTGGAGATAAGGAAAAGTTTGAAACTTTTGAATATTATAATGGTGGATCAGTTAGGATGGGTAATGTCTCACCTTGCCCAGCTGAAGGAAAAGGAACCATCGTGTTGAATAATCTAATCACATGTGAAAATGCATATTGGGAAAAAAGACTTAACTATAATTTATTGAGTGTTTCACAGCTAAACAACACAGGACACTGAGTTATATTTGAGAACAAAAAGGCAATAATCTACAATGGAACAGAAAAATTGATCGGTACTGGTGAACAAACAAAAGGTAACCTATTCTATCTTGATAATATTGAGAGAACTTATTTATTGGATAGAAGTGAAGACATTTGGTTGTGGCATAAAAGGTTATGTCATGTGAATTTTGACAACATAGTTAAGATAAGTAAGAAAAGATAAGTAAGAGGTTTACCGAGTATGTCAAAGCCCAAACATGTTATGTGCAAGAATTGTCAAAAAGGAAAAATGACAAAGTCTATTTTCAAGAGAAAAACCTACACATCTAATGCTATTATAGAGTTAGTCCATACTGACTTATGTGGACCAGTGAGAACAAAGATCTATTATGGTGATAGATACTTCATTCTATTTGTTGATGATTATTCTAGGATGATGACTGTCATGTTCTTAAAAGAGAAGTCTGAAGCATTTAAGATGTTCAAATGGTATAAAGCTAAAGTTAAAAAACAAAGTGGAAAATAACTAAAATGTTTAAGATCATATAAAGGAGGAGAATTTATTTCTGATGAATTCACTAACTTTTGTAATGAGCATAGGATTACAAGACAAGTTTCTGCACCGAGAACACCACAGCAAAATGGGATTGCTGAAAGGAGGAATAGATCAATTATTGATTGTGCCAGAACATAGATGATTGAAAAAGGCATCACACAAACATTCTGGAGAGAATTTGTAAGTATTGCTGTCTATACACTGAACCAAGTTCAATTGAAGAAAGACACCTTATGAGCTATGGTATAGCTACACACCAAATGTGAGTTACTTTAGAATTTTTGGAAGTCAATGTTATATATTGAAATATGATAGAAATGGGAAACTCGACTCTAAAAGTGATGAAGGAATATTTCTAGGATATTCTACTAAAATAAAAGCTTATAAATGTATGAACAAATCCTCTAACAAAATCATTGAAAGTGCAAATGTTAAAGTGGATGAATTTGCTGAGAAAAATGATGAGGAAAGCAAAAAGGAACTAGAAGATTACAACAGATTTGTCTACATAGAAGAACTTGACACCTTACCTGAGCGACAGAACAATGCAACCGAGTAACAAGCTACACACACCAAAAAATCAGGAAAATGCTCACATTACTGAATCGAGCGATGAAGATCAAAATGATTATTAGAATAATGAACAAAGATCTAAACCTATACTTGCTAAATATTTTAGAAGACACCATCCACGAGACCAAATCATTGGAGACAAAAGAGATGGAATGAGAACAAGAAGTAAGTCACTTAAAACTAGATGTTTGATTTGTGATTTTGAGCCTAAATTTGTTAATACTGCGCTTGAGAATCAAGAATGGGTTAGTGCAATGAATGAAGAGATTGAATGAATTGAGAAGAATAAAACATGGACATTAGTACCTAGACTGAATGACAAAAATTTCATTGGTACCAAATGGATTTTCAGAAACAAATTGAATGAGAATGGAGAAGTCACAAGGAACAAAGCAAGACTGGTATGCAAAGGGTATGCACAAGAAGAAGGTATTGACTATGGAGAAACCTTTTCACCTGTTTCTAGACTAGAAGGAGTAAGAATTATACTTGCTTATGCTACTTTTAAAGGATTCAAAGTATACCAAATGGATGTTAAATCTGCATTTCTGAATGAATACTAGAAGAGGAGGTATACATTAAACAACCTGAAGGGTTTGTTGATCCTAGCAAGAGGAACATGGTTTGTAGACTACACAAAGCCTTGTATGGATTGAAACAAGCACCAAGAGCATGGTATGAAAGACTTCACTCTTATCTTATTAGTATTAGATTTGTTATAACAAGTGACAAAAATAATCTATATTTGAAACGAGACACTGATGATAAAGTTTTGATTGCTGAGAAATTTGTTGATGATATCATATTTGGAGGTAATGATATGCTTTGCAATTCATTTGTTGATGAAATGAGAAAATAATTTGAGATTTAAATATTTGGAGAGATCAAATTTTTTCTTGGTCTACAGATTCTACAACAGGGTGAAGGCATCTACATCATACAATCTAAATACATCAAAGAAGTTCTGAAAATATTCAAGATGGAGGACTCCAAACCAGTTGGAACACCTATGGAAACCGGATTCAAATTAACAAAGGAAGACAAGACAACTGAGGTAAATCAGACCTTATACAGATCTATGATTTGCAAACTTATGTATGTTGTACACACTAGACCAGATATAACACATGCAATTGGTATAGGTGCAAGATTATCTGCTAATCTTAACGAATCACACATGACTGTTGTCAAAAGAATTTTGAGATATCTGAAGAATACTGAAGACTATGGTTTGTGGTATAATAAAGAAGGCAAAATTGAGCTACAAGTTTATACCGATGCTGATTGGGTTGGAAACTTAGATGATAGAAAGAGAATCTTTATGGGTGACAAACTTGTCACATGGATAAGTAAAAAGCAAGAACGCATATCACAATCAACTGTAGAAGCAGAATATGTGGCTACTATTGAAAATTTATCTAACATTGCATGGATCAAGCAATTACTAAAAGGTATAAATGAGAAAATTCTTGAACCAATAATTATCTATTATGATAATACAAGTGCTATAAACATCTCAAAGAACCCTGTGATGCATGCTAAGACAAAGCACATAGCTATTAAGTATCATTACTTGAGGGAAAAAGTACAAGAGAAAGATGTGACACTGGAATATGTACAAACCAAAGAACAACTAGCAGGCATATTCACAAAACCATTGCCAAAAGATACATTTGAGGACCTGAGGAATAGACTAGGGGTTCGACCCCTGTCTACTAGTCATAAGCTGACTATAAGGCTGCATCAACCTACACATTATCAGAAGATCAATAATGTTGATGCAAGCTAGGATATGGACTGCAATGACATATCAATACAAAAAGGTACTTATCTAAACCACACAACAGAGATATTGTTGGCTACTACAGAGCTATATTACTGATGGACAAGAGATTCAATGATATATTTTTGTTTGGCATTGCTGTCAAAGGGAGAGAGATATTTAATATGAAATATCTATCATGATCATCCAAAGAGAGAGAAGAGAAATATCCATTAGGGAGAAGAACATTAGTCAAAGGGAGAGAAAAGATCAGAAAAAGAAGTTTCTACAAAGGGAGAGAAATATCCAATGACGATGAAGAGAAAAGATTCTACAAGAAAGGGAGAGACAAATTCAGAAAACTGAATTGCTACACTTATCCATTAAAGGGAATGAATAAAGGGAGAGCACTCAACAAGAATCAAATCTAAGCTAGAAGAGCTTACCAAGATCTGATATTTGAATTGGTTATACAACAATAAGTTTGGTATGATATGATATATTTCATATTGTGTTTCCATCAATGCCAAAGTGGGAGATTGATGAACTATAACTGATTGAATGTTTGAAGATGATAAGTTGATGATCACCTAGATGAAAAAGTGATTACAAGACATTAAATCAGTTAATATATTGTATTTTCATTGATGTCAACTTGATATAATTTGATTGGTCATACACATATTGCCATGGACTTCAAGAGCTAAAGTGACAAAGTTTATGTTATCAGTAAAAGATAAAAGTTCAGTATACACTGAGTGACAGTAAACACTGACGGACAGTAGTAATCGAGAAAGAGTCACTAAGAAAGATCATAGTGTATACTGAGCACCATTGTAAATGAGCAAGTGGTTACCAAGCAAGAGCTATTTACCAAGCATAACTGGAGTGGTCACTGAGCTAATAGAAGTTGTTACCGAGCACAACTGAAGTTAATGACTGAGCTAACTAAAGTTGATCACTGATCATAACTGAAGATAAAGAATGACAACAATACTTAGTTGGTAGGAGCTATATTTAGATTGACTGATTGATTGCTTTGTTTTCATTGATCAGTTAAACTAAAGCATGGAAGAAATTTAAAGTGTAGTTATCAAGGAGAGATCTACAGAATAAAACTAAAGCAGAGCTTTATGGGATTAAAGCAAGAATGCTGAGTTTTACGGATCAAGAAGTGATCTACGATGAAAAAAAAGAGATAGAATAGATAAATCATGTCTATATAAAGAGACAAGTAATACATTAATAAATAGAGGAATGTTGAATATAATTCTAATGAAGATAGAAGTCTTCATGCAGATCTGATCATACAGACTGAAGAACAGAGCCAAGAAATTCAGCAAACACCGAGCATTCACCGAGTAGAACAAAGAGGGGAGAAAAGGAATTGAAGAGCATACTGATTAGAGAGGTATAATTGGACTAACAATGGATCTGAAAATCTGCAAGTTAAAGTTGTATTATTGAATAGATCATTTACTGTTTCAGTTTAACCATTGATTCAGAAAATCTCTTAACCGAGTGGGATTTAACCATCCTTATTGTATTGAGATACTCAAGAGCATCAAAAGGTTTTCTTGTTGACAACATAGTGAATGCTAGGTCAAAAGACAAAATGTTAGTTTTGAATCCTCTAACAAGGTCACACTTAACAATATGTTTGTAACCTTTAGCAGGGTCGGCTCTTCACCGAGCTCACTTCAGAAGAGTGAAAATTTTGGGTTACCGTCCCAAGTGTTTTTTCCCTTAATAGGGTTTCCACATTAAAAATCCATGTGTCAAATGTATATTTATTTCATTGCATTGATAGTTTACTTTACACATTACTAAAACTAGATTGGTCAGTAAACATGAAGTTTAATTGCTGCTACTCGGTAAAGCTTAGAAAAAATAAACAATATATCTTACCGAGCAATATATATTTTGCTAAAGTTATTTAAGGCATTCATCTTGAAGGATTGGATTATTGGAATTATTTTAAGGCCACTGATTCACCCCCCCCCCCCCCCCCCCTCTCAGTTATTCTAACACATGTTTTGTTCCCTCATGGAGTTATGTGCATTTGAGATTTTTTTGGGTCCATTGGTTAACATGTTCTTATGTTTTTCTACATGTTGTGTTTGGTGATGACTTTGGAGTGTTGTGATGCATGTGCTTTGACTAAATCATTTGTGGGAGGGGTGCTATGATATATCGACGTCTAAATTAAGTGTATATGTTCAAGGTGAGAGACTTTGTGTAAATGGTCCTTAAGTGGATCTTTTGGCAACTTGTGAAAACCTATATCTCACCCTGAAGTAATTAATACTTACATTTTTTTCCAAGTCCTTTGTGTATCTAACTTACATTTTTTTCCAAGTCCTTTGTGTATCTAAGTGTAAGGTTGGTGCCTTAACCTAAGGTTGGTGACTCAATATTGCAAGTTCAATGTGCTCATTAGCTCATGGTCAAAAACATTTGTAATCAGTGATATATGTTATGAGTATATTTTACATTATGGTTTTTCCCATATTGATTTTCCATGTAAAAATCTAGTGTTCATGTGTTTTTTGTCATTGAAATATCTTTCTTTAAGTTTAAGTTGGATAAAGATAATTAATAAGTGCGTGCGACAAACAAATTTAAGATCCAGTCAATATTATCCATCCCCACCTCTTAGTCTTTTTGTGTGTTCAATAATATTTACAAATAATTTATAACTATCCAAAACCTAGTGTATAAAGTAGAAACAATGATACTACACAAATAAGTACGAATAAAACCAAAATAATTAAATAGAGTAGCTTCCAAAAAGATAATTCAAATATTCAAGAATTAAAATAGCATTAAAAAGGCTCACAATAACATGAATGAATAACAAGTTAGAGGAGTAAATACATATATAAAAAGGACTAGAGGGAAAATCAACTAATAAAAAAAGTAACTTTAACTACTTCCTCTCATATAAGATATCATCTACCCTTATAATAAATCAATTTTTAAAACCAAGCAAGATCAACTAAGCATGTTTGATAATACATAATATCCAACTAAAACATTACTAATAGCCCCCTTAATAACAACTTAGGTGTGTGAAAAGATGGATCCCAACAAATAAAGTGTGTGTACAAATAAATTCCCCAAATAGAGAGAAAAGACACCCCAAAGTGGAGAGAAAAGAAGGACTAAGTAGCCCTCAATAAGTATCTCACCACACCCAAAGTAAATCTTCCACAAAAAGGCAATTGCTTTATATAAAGGGTTTGGTGAGGATGTTAAAAATTCACTCAAAATTCAAGTACTATTGATTATCAATGACCTATCCATGTGCGAGCTCTTAGATGTCATGTATGTGAACCTTTTATATGCTTATTCAGTTGAAAACCAATTAGATTTTTTTTAATATATATAGCACTCTAGTTGTCATAGAATGTGACAAATGGTCATCTACACAAGATACTAAACTTAGTGAGAATGTGTTAAACAAAAGGGCCTAAGTGGCAACATTCACACCTTTAAAATACTAAATCTTAGTGGAAGATAAATTAAAACTAGACTGTATATTGATAACCAATATATAGGACCTAAATCAAAAGTTGTAAAATGAGGTGAACTTATCATAATAATCATCACCTATCCAATCCAAATATATATGCCCTACCAAATCAATATCAATACCTACTACATATTGAATCCCATGACTACAAGTATTCTTAATGTAATGAACTATCCAGTGAGCTGCCTTTAATTGCATCTCATGGGGCTCCTACATAAATTGACAATTCATACACATAACATATTGAGCCTCATGTGAGTTAAACAAATGAGGCTCCCATCAAATTGTCAATTCTAATTACCATCAACCTATGGTGAACAACATTGAACCTCAAGTTTTACCAAAGAGAGATTATAGTTATCCATATAAAATTGTGAGGGAAAATAAATAGAAAAATTGGATTTTGTAGAGGCTCCTAATTCTACTTTAGATTTGACGTTGGTCTAATAGCTTTCACAACTTAGGGATAGGTATCCAATCTAAGCTACCCTTCATAGATTGGAAGCTACATTTAAATTGTCAACCAAAGGACATATACTTGAAATGAGTTTGCACTATATATTTTCTAAGTTATTATATAGATGTATATAGTAAATCAAATCAAATCAATAATAAAAGCTAAAAACATAATAATGATGGAAATGAAACTAGCTACATAGTACTGGTTGCAGAGAACTGTGTAATAACGCGGTAGTTTGTCGTGTATTCCACCTCTATAACTATCAAAGGAGAAAAATACCTTAAGTGTTCCTTTCTTAGATAATTTATACTCTAATATAAGTTCCCAAAAAATCACACACAAGTAACATGCTTCCTTGAAAATATAATTTGCTACTTCAATTAAAATTACTTATGCTATTACAGATTTGTTCATGTAGAATGATAACTCTCTAATCCTAAATCCCATCTACTAACTACCGCCTACTTTTCTTGATCACAAATTCAAATATATAAAATAATTAAGACTCTAAAACTATCTAATACATTTCTCATCATTCCTTTAAACAAGGAAGAGACTTATTCATCTAAGTGCCAACAAAACAATGACTAGGAAGTAGAGTCCTATTACAACTTGTCTTTTGACTGATTGAAAAAGAGTTTGTTTCAACTCCTTTATGAAAAATATTATTTTCTAGAGACTTTTTGGTGTTCAAAAATAGATTACAATTCATATCCAACTTCTTTTAAAGTTATAACTCAGATTACAATAAATGGAAGAAGTTTGACTAAGTATGTTGTCTTTCTTGCCGCTACTTTTTATGTAGCCAACTTCCAATTAATGGTTCTCCATTATTACTGTGAGATAGCTCAAATCATTTAAAGATTTTTTCCTCCTCATTTTTTGATTTCCAAACCATTTTGAAATTCTAAATTTTATTAATACAAGTGGAAGCTATTCTCATTTTACTAAAATTGGTATGTGAGTTTTTTTGTACCTCCAACAACTATTGAATATTGACAAGTATCAATTTGCTTCTCCTTCTTTCCAGATGCATGAATGGCTTAGATATCTCACAAGAAACCAGTTAATCCTTTCAATATACTTAGCATTTAATAATCATCATTCATATAATAATTCAACATTATTTAGTTATTAACTAACTAAACATACAAATGTTTATTAATCATCATTTATCATAATCAATGCTTCGTGGAAATAAGGTAAAGTATGGAAGTATATTGGAATGGAATTATAAACATGGATTAAACTAATTTAAATAATGAAGTAAATGGGAAAATTTATAGGCTCATCAAATTGTATAGTGGTAATCTTGAAAGAAGGGGGATATCTCAATCCTAAGAATATAATGCAACCAACCCATGCCAATCATTAAAATAGGGTAGTTTTCATTATCACAATGGATGAAGAATAAATCCCCA
This sequence comes from Thuja plicata, assembly GCA_018584345.1. Classification (NCBI taxonomy): domain Eukaryota; kingdom Viridiplantae; phylum Streptophyta; class Pinopsida; order Cupressales; family Cupressaceae; genus Thuja; species Thuja plicata. Next base: position 4,656,049 of record MU224136.1, on the reverse strand, counting down.
TGATTGAGTCATCAAAATATAAAACCCAAATGAGGAGATAATCACCTTGTTGAAAAATCTAGATGACCATATAAAAAAGACAATGAGCAAACCTAATTATGAGAATTAAGTTATCCATCATTTTATACCAAGCCTTAGGGTCCTATTTCAAGCCATAGATTTCTAAAATTTGTAAACCATGAATGTGAGAGAAAAATTTAAATAATAATAACCATTCCATATAACCTTGAGAGAAATATAAATGCAAACAAGTATTTAGAACTCACATTGCAAAATAATAGACAAGATTACTATCAAGAGGACAAAAAGATGTAACCTAGGAAAGCCCTATCAAGGAAAAAAAAAAAAAAAAAACCTCCAAAAGCACTCATGCACTCAATATTATCTCACGATAAATAAATTATAACATACTTGTAAAATCTCCATACAATTCTTCTAAAATATCAAGACTCTCTAATTATAGTCAATATGAATAAGAAAATGAGAATCATGAAACTACACATCTCAATCCATACTTCCTCTCCTCACATATGGAACTTTCAAGAGATGCTCTATAAACCTTATCCAAAAAGTCAAAGATTGCAAGAGATAGTCTCAATAACTACTCATAGGCTTTCTTTCATTGAAAAATCTTGCACAAAACCACCAAGTTTTATTACATTATCCATTTTCCTCTTAGACCATGAATTTACAAAACTATGTCTCCCTCATTACTTTTTGGTACTAACTTTTCCCTTTTAGAATTATTTTTTCCAATATTAAATATTTTACCAATGTGCAATGTGTTAGGTCTCAAAATCATTACTTCACTTCCTAGAATGAGATTTCAATAACAACGCTAAGGTTGTCAAAAAATAAGTGAAATTAGTTCACCTAATAACTATGAAGAACTCTAAGCTATCTATATGAGAGTTAGTTTTCTCTCCTACACTTCGAGATCAACTTTGACTCAAGAGGGTGTTCCAAGGGGGTACACCTTGGAACGTATTTAAATACAACAAAATGGACAACTAAAAAAACTACAACCAAACCCAAATGTACTCTTAACACTAACTATTGTCACAAGGTCAAGATAAATTGGTTGTATATAACCCTTATATATTTGATATGGTTGTGCAATTATAACCCACATTAAATGTATCTACTAAATGTTCACTTGAAAATAATTTGATGGTTATATCAACAATCATGGGTGCACAGGAAGGATCGTTCAAACTAAACTATTGATTAAAATTTTGATGTGAGTGATTTGCAATTGGTTAGGTGGACTAGAGACCAATTCCCATCCAATGGGCTATAGAGTCACAGATAACTAAAAAAGAAAACAATGAAAGGAAAACGCAAAAGAATCAATTTAGGCACATATGTCATCAAAGTACAAGCATCATATTGAGATCATACTTAGTAATCCAAATTGAGCAACATAAATACATGTATAAATACACAAATAATTATTACATTATTTGTAGTATTTTAAAACTTTTCCACATTATCAAGTGTTTATATTTGTGGCAACAAGTGCGACAAAAGAAAAAGTGCACAATAGTGAATTTTTTTTCTAAATAAATACAAACAACATAGAGACGTTATGTATACAAATACATGTATTTTATCCTTCACATGACTCAAAATTCAAAATATTTCAACAAGTAGACATAACATGGTTGAAATCCTAGACAAATCCTTTCACCTTTGTAGCATTTAGCCACCACCAACAGAACTAGTCCCTTTCAAAATGAGACCCAGACAAAAATTATACCTTAGGATGTCATACCCTAAAATATTACACTATAACACATTCAAATTTGGGACCGAGGATAAATCCCACCCAAAATATCATTTTGAAACAATAGAGGGTCTCCGCATTAATTTTACTAGGTAGGAGAAACAATGCCAATACTATGAGTTGTTGGAGTAGGCAAATGAAAAAATGTGTCATCAAGATGTAAAACATCATAAAAAAATGCATCTTTTGCTAAGTTGGATCTTATAAATATTTGGATTACACATCACAAACCCCCATCAAAAAATTATATAATTACCAAGGGTCAGGTCTCTAGTATACAACATATCACATATCAATTATGCATAAGAAGATATAAAAATCTTGAAACCCTGATGAGGCAATTTTCAACTTAGATTTGGACATTAGGCCTCCATGAAAATCTGAGCATTGGGCATTAGTCATATTGTGTACCTCAAAAGGAAGCAATCGGGAAGGTTGCAAGTCTAATGCTTGAAGGACTTAGGCTCTTTTAAACTCTCCTTATCGTTGGGCAGGGGCTAACCAAGAACTAAACACCTAGTCAAGGGTCTGATGGTTTAGAGAGCCACCAAAAGTTTTAATTTTGTCTATTTATGTTTGAATAAAAATATGAACTTGTTAGAAGTTCCCATGCTTCTAAGAACCATGGGGAGATCTAACAATTATTATTCTTTACTTTTTTCTTCTTCTTAGAGCCTCACCCAAAACTACAAACCATCAATGGTTCTAATGACTCAAAGAACCATTGGAAGTTCTAATAAAATTCACTAAAAATTTGGTTAATACATAAAGGAAATGATGCTCGAGCATCCATGGGTGTGGCAACATACTTACATCAAATAAAAAATATTTGTATTAATTTTTTATATAGTTTGGTTTAAATGGTTTAAGGTGAAGATGTTATGTAATATGGCTTGGGTATTTAATAAATTATTTGGCCAAGTCTTACGGTTTCAACTTTATTTGGAAATGAGGACATGTTGATGGAATCTATAGGATATATGCTTAGAATACTTTATTTCGGTGTTCCATATGGGAGTAAATAATTTTTCCTTCTTTGATCCTTCATGTTGAAACTTTCTATTTTATGAATTTCATAGTTGGGCATGTAAGTACACTTGATAAAAAATATGCCTATTTTGGGTCCCAAAAGAGTTATGAAAGTTTCAATCTGAATAGTTGAGGTAGAGGTGGCCAGTTGTAGTTCAAGTGGAGCAATTAATGCATTTTTTATTATTTTTGAGCAACCTTCTTAGCTTGGCATAGGTTTTGGAGGTGGTTTTGAGCTCATTGTTTTGGGAAACAATAGTCAATTTCCTTCATTACATCTCTATAAATTGGGAGTTAGAGTTAGAAATTGGAGATTTTTGTGGGTTGGAGTTTGAGGAGATTGTTGGAGAGCAGAAATCAGGTTTGAGTGTGGTGTTGTTTTTGTAGTTCTCTCTTGCACACATTGTTAATTTTTAAATCAGATTTCAAATTCAAATGTGGAGCCTATAAGACTGAAGTATTCTAATTTTAAATTTGCATTGAAATCTCATTTTTAGAAAAATAAATTGAAAGCTTGCATATTTCCTGTCAATTTTCTATGTTGCTTTGCTTATTTGAATCAATGTGGATTGAGAGGAAGGATCTCCTTCCATCAAGAAATAATTGATAAAGGGGAGATAAGGAACATGAAACCAATCAATAGCTCCAGTGGTTTTTAAGGTTCCATTTGAAGTAGACATGGTTCCTCTAACCAAAGAAAGCTCCAAACAAGCATAACTTCTTCAATTTAACTCTAAATTTCCTCAAATTTGAAAGTAAGATACCCATTTGGGTGTTCTTCGAAATGGGAAATTTTGAAGCATCTCATACTTAACCTTCTTATTTTCTAATTTCAATATTGGGTACCCAGGTTCAAAGAAGGGAAAGACCATAATGGCAAAGGACCAACCTACACATAATAAACCCTTATGGATCTTCTCATATTAATTATCAACGATGGTAAATGAAATGGGCACTTCACATGAACATGTAAGGAATGGAGTTGAGTAAATAAGACATGAAAAAATTGATTTCCAACACAACACACATTAAATATTTATCATATTATTACATATTACATAGATTAAGCTCAACTACAACTGAACTAAATCTAGAAAAGAAAACCCTACTTGAAATAAAGCACCTAAGTTTAGCTTAACTAGAAAAGCAATTAAAGTACCTCATTAATAAATAATGAGATAATAAGTTCTAATGCCTCTAACACCCTCCTTGTGATAAACTTAGGGAGAAGCAAAAAAAACTAATGATGAATGTATTAAGCTAGCATGAATGAGTCCTGGAAAGGAAGGCTTGGTTAAGTACTCATGTACAAACCAATGCAACTCACACTAATGAGGTCTCTCTAAATTGAGAAAAGGATAAAAACCACATGGGAAAAAACCCCTCTCCAAAAATGAGAGATGCAATGAAAAATGGTACTAAATGTGACTAAGATGAAGGACTCCAACTTGTCCTTCCAAGTACTATATTTATCATGATTGTACAATGAATATCCCCCATAAGAGAGAGAAAATGAGGATCAAAGTCCCCCCAATGAAGAAGTAGTTCCCCTAAAAATAATGAATGCCTAAAGACAAAACATAATATACAGCTTGAAAACAACATTTCTCCCCTTGGGAAAAAATAAATCCATTGAAGCTAGGAGAGGACACTCCCACAAATTGGATGATGTAGGAATCTAAATCCAAATTGTACATACCTCCATAAACTAATCATTATGTTATGTCCATGATAGATGATGATGCCACAAAACCAATCATGTACATGCCCAATTAATGTGGGAGATAACAAATCAAGACTCTACAAAAACTAACAAAGAATAAAATCCACGAGCAATAAAGATAGGATGACAATACTAATGTGGCTATCAGAAAAGAGGAGAAGAATTTCCTCTATATCTACAACATGAGACTCAACAAACAAGGATGATACGTTTGTAAGATATGAATCCCAGAGAGCTTGTGTTTGGAAGAGAAATGTCCTGCTACAATGAATCAATGAGGGCTAAGAATGAGCCAATGCCAATCTGATCATGAACAATGGAAGATGAATATGAGGAACAACAAAAGATGAATATGGTTGAGATGGGATATCAATGTGAGGAGTAGGAATGTGAAGATAGGTCTCTAATCCATAAAAACCTGCAAGACCTTTGATATACTCAAGCTCTTCTATAGTATCATGATCAAAGGGTATGAAGTATGCACGTGCAAGGGGAAGAAGAAAATTTATTGTAGGATCCTCTGGGAATGGATAGATTGAGGATCCCCATGCATCTCCCAAAGTTGCGTCCGAAGTGTGTGAAGACACTCAAGGTTTGACATAACACGCATAGTGTCGTAATCAACACTAGAACAAATCATGCCTATAACATGGTTTATGAGATTACCCCAAGCCTATTTGACTCCTAAAGTTGTTGGTTATGATTTAATACAAATACAACAACATATCTAGCCACCTGAGATGCGTTAGGATTCTATGATGCCAAGAATCATAATTGTGCTTTGCTAGGTTGATACCAGAAGGGTGAATATAAAAACCCATGATGCCTCCTCAAATGAAATTATCCGACCTCAATAATCTCATAGCATGTAGAGAACATCAAATACAACTCTCTCCAACAAACATATCCATCCCAAGTGCTAAAATGTCCAAGTAATTGAGCAGATAGTGAAAACACACAAAAATTGAATGCAATGTATATGGAGCACTATATAGAAAAATGGATTACAAATCTAGATAAAGGACTCTAGGAACTTTTTGACAATATGTGGAAGTCACAAAATACAATCCATTTTCTCAGTTTATGGCCCCGTAAGTGCAAAACTAAAGACTAACTTTGGAAGCTTGGTACAGAACATTGGTATAGAATACTTTGGTGTAGAATCTTATCAAACCACCACCATAAGTAGATTGGTGTTGGAATCAAATTTTCAATGATATATGGTTTGCACAATTTTTAATTTGTCTGAAAAAGTTATGAACAAAAAATCAAACATTACTTATGTCTTGAAGAGGTCAAACTAGAGATGTGGAGTCAAACTACTGATGTGGTAGTCAAATTGTTGATGTGGTTGCTGGAATATTATGTACCTATTGGAATATTTCATGTCTCCCCAAAAAATATTCTCCCACAATTAAAAATTCCAAAAAAATAATGTTCATGTGACTGGGTATGCAAGAGGGAATATTCCTCTCCCAAGTCAAACCAAGGTCAACCCAAGTAAAGTGCACCCAAAAAAATTTGCTATACAATCTGCACCTAAAAAAATAGTTGCATAAAAGAGGTGTGTACCATGTGTGAGAGCACCAACTTTGATTGAGATTTTAGTTTATAACATAAAGTAACCTCCTTAATTTGTACTCCCCTAAAGTCAAGTCAACTTGACCAAAGAAAGAATCAACAACCACGTGAGAAGAGGGGAGCTTAGGGTGTAGTGCCCCCCTTCCTTTTAATTTTTTTTTAAATTATTTTTTTGACTTTGCAAAAAACTAAGAAACAACGTGCATTTGCCTTGAATTTATAGAAATTTGTAAATTACTTTTTTGATATTTTGGGTAAGTGGGTATTTTTTTAATTTTTTGCATGCATGAATTTTGGAAAAAGTCAATATTTGGAAAAAAATAATAGTATTCTGGAAAAAATAATTTAAAACTACAGGGATTTTTTTTATTTTTTTTGCTTTTTCAACCTTAATGGAGGAACATTTTTTTATTTTTTGGGGAAAAATAAAGGCTAAAACCTAGATTTTTTATTTTTTATTTTGAGGATTTTTTTGAAAATCCAGCAATAAAAATTGCTATACCTATACATATCTATCAAGGAGTTTCAAAAAATGTGGCATAGATCCCAAGACAAGAACCTTGGTACCAAAAAGATGTTTTTCCTCAACTTCTCAAAATTTGGCAAAAAGATAGACAATTTTATGTTTTTGGTCATTCTAAATTCAACGGTGAGCCCAAATTGAACCCAAAGTACATAGAAAATTCACCCATGGTTGGATCCCTCAAGAATGCGGATAGGAACTTGATAGATCTGGAGCTTTGATACCATGTAGGAGTTGATGAAACAATCACATGAGCCAAGAATCATCTGCAAGAAAAACACCTATTACATAAAAGAGATCAAGCAAAGATTATATGCTATATAACAACCCTGCCATTCTCTATCGATTTCGCAATAATGAATTAGGATATCATTAAAATTAATGAATGACTTGATTTATAGAAAATAATAGATGCCCTAAACCTAAATTTAAAAGAATTGAAGCAATGCAAAGTAGGAGCTAAATTAAGCTCAACTACATTTGAACTGGAGATTGAAAATAAAACTCTTGTTGAAATAAAGCATCTAGGTTTAGCTTAAGTGAAAAAGCAGTTTAAGGATTTAATTAATAATTATTTAGATAATATGTCCTAATTTATCTAACACTTTGGACTTTACAAGAGATCTGGATCTCCCCCTAGATTTAGATTTATTATGTTTCTCATTCTTCTTGCCTTTTCCTTAGGCATTCCTCGAACAACTAGGGCTAATTTGGTACTGGTGGAAACCTTCCTCCTTACATCTCGAGAAAGAAAAGAACCAACAATATCTTTAGTCCTCAAAATAACAAAAGCATTGTTGATGTCCATAACAAGAGTATCCCAGGAATCAAGTAAAGAATAATGCAAAATCTAACATTTCTCCTCCTCATCCATCTTGACACCAACTAATGGAAATTGAGCCACCAACATATTGAATGCTTCTAGGTGGTTTGTACTTTTTTCCAACCTCCTCCATTTTCAATTAGTGTAGTTTCTTCCTGAAGAAAATCTTATTTACTAAATATTTGGCTTGATACATCTCACCAAGCTTCTTCCCAGCTAGCTTCTTTACACTAGACTCTTCATGTACATTGATTAAAATAGAGTCTACATATCACAATTTGGTTAGACCCTCAACTTTATGGTCCATAACAACATATTACACAACCTTGTCCAAATCTATAGGTATCATGACATTCTTATCTACAGCATCCCATAGATCTCGATCTATCAACATATCCTCCATCTTCAGCTTCCACTTTTCAAAATTATTTCTGGAAACTTTCTCCACCTCTATTCTCACTAACAAATTTGTGACCTAAAAATTCCTACAAAAGATCACAAAGTATCTTCTACACAAGATCCCATTCAAATTTGGATTTGTTCCAAAAACCCAACAACTTTCTCAAATCTTTACAACAATTATATAAATTTAACATAAATAACATGCATACTACAACAAAATGATTTACATGGGAAAAACTCCACACTCCAAAAGTTGCCCAATATTTCAAAAATTAATAATATATTACAATATACTTGCGGAGCAAGCTACTTCTTTCAAGAGTATCACCAACAAAAGATTTGGAGGTAATTGAATAGCTATAAGACTCTTACACACACCTTCCATCTCACACATGATATATATAAGAGATGCAATACATAAAACTATCAAATGGTATTAGAAAACCATGGGTTAAAAAACATGTATAAAGTAGTGCCCATTCTTATCTCCAATCAAAGATTCCCTATGTTGTGTCAAAACACACATCAACATGTGTAACTCCCCTTTACAACTCATTTATATGTTCAACTCATTTTTACATTTCCTATTTAAGGAGACCTAACTTTTGGAGGCCATAACTTTTGAATCAGGTGTCAATTTGACAAACTGTTTAAAGCATTAAAAAGCTCGCGGTGTGCTTTATCACCTTGTAACCCATTATGCCAGCTATGTATATTTTTAGTTTTTGTGGAGACTCTAGTGCCTTCAAAATTGAATTCATTAAATTTCTTTGCAAACTTCTAAAAAAAACTTTAATATCTTAAAAAATGGACATGATCTTGCAACAATTTTTTTACCACCATGCTTATTTAGCACATCCAAAACTTTTGGGAAGGTTTAGGTAAAATTTGTACTTAAATAAAAACTTATTATAAATAGTAACCATATGTAAATGTAAGGTTGAGACACATTTTCCTAACAATTTGGACTATGGTCTTTGATAAGGCTCTCTCAAACGAAGGTAATAGTATTGGTATTGTTTTGATATCTTCAAAAACATAAGTGTAAATTTTCTTTTAGGCTAACTTTCCAATGTACTAACAATATATATGAGTATGAATTCATCTTACTTGATTTGAATATTTCTCATAAACATAGAGTTATATCCAAAGGTTTCATGTAGATTCAAATCTAATAATGTTAGGTGAAAGGTACATATGCAGCCAAAGATGAAGTTGAGATTGCATAGGAACTTTGTTTGGGATAGAATGAAATAATTTGATGTCATTGGCATTAAATGACTTGATAGAAGTGAAAATATTTAGGTGTACACTCTTGCAATTGTAGCATCAAGGTATGATTTGAATTTAAATATTCCTTTCTATCAACAAATTATTGAAGTTTTAGCTAGACAAACTCTACAAAATAATATGTTTATCCTCCAAGAATTTGATGAAAACCAATGGATTTATATATTTATGAATGATATGGATGAGTTCTATAATCACTAATGTGAGGTCCCACAATTTCTTATCTAATTTCCACAATAAATAAATACCCAATTTTTTACACAAATTTTGAAATGAAATAAAATTCAATTACCTATAATATAGCATGTTACATTTCCCATGTATGTGTATAGTAGATCCAGGAAAAAACACATATATACAAGTGTAATGATACATTTTGGCTCTAATTCCATGAATTATACTTAATCAATAATATAATACAAGAACCTTGTGGATCTTGAACTTCTTGCCTACACTTGGGATTTCTATCGCAAGAATGCTAGGGTAGTAATAGTCAAGTCCGGTCATGGAGAGAGGCAATGGATCTGGAGGAAATGGTCATGGAAGCCATGGCCTTGGTGCGCGAGGGTATGACAGAAGCCGTCTAAACTTCACAAAATGAGATGGCAACTGATCTAGTCAATGGAACTCGAATGGGATGTTTTGGGCTCCAACCAGGACCCGCAAGAAAAATGGTTCACAATGAGCCTTAAACTCTACTCGAATGTGGAATGGACCATTCGTAGACCTGTTCATCAAATCTGGTGGCTTTGAAGGTGGCCGAGGCTATAATCGGCAGATGCAAGGAGGCTGAGTTCCCCTAAGGCAAGACCCATCACGGATTAATGAGAATGGCAGGAGTGGAAGGAGAAGGGAGATTATAAATATTTCATATTGGAAAAGGAATGTGACCTTGAGGCCTCCCAACCATTTCAAATTCAAACAGATAGAATCTAAGTTTTGGCGGCCTAAAGATATGGGAACAATCAAACCAGAAGGCAAAACCGAAGCCCAATCTGTGAAATCAACAATAAAGGTAGACGACACCCTCCTTATAAGATCTTCTTTAGTTGTTATTAATAATTTTCAATGGGCAGAGTTCATGATTAATCTTCAGGAAATTCCTTTCTTCATGAAATGGCTAGGCCCATGGTCGTCCCTGAGTAAGATCCAATATTGGATAGAAACCAACTGAGGGAAAAGCTTTGAACTCAAAACCCTTAGAAATGAGTTCCTCTTGGTGGTTAGTCCTTCTAAGGTGGACAAGGAATGGATATTAAATGGAGGCCCTTTTTCATTGGATGGTCTTGGCTTCTACATTTGTGACTGGAAGCCCAACTTTAATCCTGATAGAGAGGAAGTGGAAAATGTTGTTGTCTGGATAAAACTTATCAACCTCCCCTGGGAATAAAAGAATGAGGAAACCCTAAAGTTAATAGGGAATAGCATTGGATATTTTCTAATGGCTGAAGAGGTGGTTGACAGGAACAATTTTTATATATGCACAAAAATCTTAGTTAAGATGCAGAAATGTTACCAAATCCCAGATTCGGTGGTGCTAGGGACAACTCATGGAGAATGGAGATTAAAAGTGGAAGTTGAAATGGCCAACCTGTTATCTGAAGCCACTAAGGATCAATGGAAGGGCAAAGGTCTTGAAATTAATAACAGTATTGATTGGATTAAGAAGCTTGAAGCTTGTTGAACCAATCAACCATAATGGTCAGTCCACTTTGAAGAGGACATGATATTAAACAGAGCCACATCATTGATGTCTTCTTCTTCTTCAGATAGTCAAGTGCCACTAGAGTTGATTTACAAGATCACAGTTGATTCCCCATTGGCCTCTCTTCAACTAGAATTTGACAACCCATTATCCACCCAAGTGGTGAAAGCTACTCCTTAGCCTCTTCCCTTAGCACATTCCCAAACTGGCTCCTTTCAGTCAGGAAAATTTGATCAGAAGCAATCCCTTATTGTGCCCGACTCTCTGGAAGTCAGGAAACAGTCACCCAACCACTCTGGAGATAGGCAAGGAGACAGAGGTAGCAAACCGAACTTTAATGAACAAAGAGTTTATCAAGAAGAATGTGTTGTACATATTAAAGGGAATGCAGAGGATCACCCTCTACCTTAGTGCACAGATATAGAGATGTCTCGTGACAAATGCAGGGTCAATTTTGATTGCTGCCCCAGAACCTCCCCAAGATTTGTTGGCCCTGACACATCCCTCATAGAAGCTGTGGAGTGAAACTATATGCCCTTCCCTCTGCCTTCTGCTCTTAATATTGATGCACTTGAGTTTAAGCCATCGGAAAAATCATATCCTATTTTAAAAGGAATCAATGAAGGACCTGGAAAATCCTCTCCCTCTCTGTCAGTTTCTGAGCCAATCCCTTGGCCCTCTTCTTAGGAATGCATTAGCTGCTTTCACCCGATCATGGCCGCTCTTAATCAAATTCAAGACACATAGGATAAATCTTGTTCACCTTTTGATCAGGATTAGTGTTTAGATAAAATTCATGAAGGGAAAATCTCCCCAATACGTAATTTGGATAGTTCTTTTGATGAAGCCAGACAGTGGGGATAACCTGATAGATGTTGCCTCAAATGTGAGCTACTAAAGTGATGATGGTGATGCAAACTATTTGGGAGTGGAGGATACTCCTAATGTACTAGAACAAAGGGGATTAAATCTATCTGGGTCTTTGATCAAAAATCATAGACTAGGGGAACAGAAAAGAAGAGGTAGAAAATCCACTAAAGAAATGTTGGAGCAAGCCAGTTATGCAGTAGACCAAACAAAACTGCTGAGGTCAGGGAAAAGGTCCACCTTTTCCCAGAAGCAATGAGACTCCACTCATGGAACGTCAGGGGCTGTAATGCCCCTAAAAAATCTTGCATGCTCAAAAGAGGTCGTGATCAAGCGAGGGCGGATATAATTTTTCTCCAAGAAACCAACTTAAAGATGATGATATCAAGTTGTTCCAGAATAAATTTTGTAGATGGAAGAGCATGTTTTTAGAGGCAAATGGTGCTTTTGGTGGCCTCTATATTCTATGGGATGATAATGTGGTGGAGGTAGTCCTACTAAATAAATCTTCAAATTGGCACTGGATTGAGGTAACATCTAAGCAATTACTTTCTCACTTTTATATTTTCAATATTTATGGTCCTAATAACCCTATGGAAAAGGAGGCATTATGGAAAGATTTGACCAATCACCTAATGGATAGAAAAGATGATCTTTTCATCTTAGGAGGGGATTACAATGCCATTCTCAGCCCTTTAGAAAAGAAAGGGGGCAAAGGGTGGCAGAGCAAAAGTCAAAATGACTTTGTTGAATTTCTTTTAAACAATGGTTTAACAGAATTGGACTTCAGATCAGATAATTTCACATGGACCAATAGGCGAAGAGGGTTTAAAAACATAGCATATAAATTAGATAAATTTTTTCTGATGGGAAATTGGGAAGAACATGACTGGTTGTGCACAGCAGATATCTTACCAATTGCTGGTTCATATCACTATCCAATTATTTGTAATATTCAAGAAGATTTGGCTCCCGAACGATCCCCATTTAAATTTGAAGCCATGTGGCTGAGATCGAAAGACTTTCATGCTAAGATTGAGCTTTGGTGGAGAAATGCTCCAGAAAGGGAAGGAAATAAATCTTTCATTTTCTTCAAAAGCTCCAATATATTAAAGAACAACTACAAATTTGGAACAGAGAAGTATTCAAAGATATTTTTGTTGAAAAAATGCAGCTAGAACAAAGCTTACAAACCCTAAATGAAAAGATAATCGCTAAGGGTATGGATGATAATTCATATTTGGAGGAACAATCTCTTCTAAGATTGTACAAAGAGGTGCTGGCCAAAGAAGAGATTCATTTGAAACAAAAATCTCGTGAGACTTGGCTAAAGGAAGGGGACCGAAATATTAAGTTCTTTCACAAATCGGTCAAAGCCAGAAGAGCCCAAAACAAAATATTCACTATCAAAACAAAGCATGGGGTTATCACTACAAATCCAAAGGTAATCAATCAGGAAGTTGTTGACTTCTTCCATTAAAATTTTAATCAAAACCAGCACCCAAGACATGATGATGAAGGGCTTTTTAACCTTATTCCGACCACTATTACAGCAGCACAGAATGCTAAGCTAATGAGCCTTGTCTCCCTGGAAGATGTAAGGAAAGATTTATTTGATATGGGGGGAGACAAATCCCCTCGTTTGGATGGCTTCCCAACTCTCTTTTACCAAAAAACTTGGGACATTTTAGGGGAAGATCTAAGGCAAGTTGTTGAAGAATCTAGAGCTGAAGGGTTTATGTTGAAGGATTTCAATAACACATTCATTGCCTTGATCCCCAATAAATCTGAAACCAATTCCTTCTCCAACTTTCAACCTATTGCTTTATGTAATACTATCTATAAAGTAATTGTCAAAGTTGCTTCTAATAGGCTAAAAAACATTCTTGAGCATATTATCTCAGAGGAACAAAATGGATTTGCCCCCAAAAGGTCAATCTTTGAAGGTATCATTATTGCACATGAGGCTGTGCACACAATCAAAGTTGTAAAATTTAATAGAATGTTGATCAAACTCAACATAAATAAAGCCTATGATCATATAAATAAGGACTTTCTTCTCAGGGTTCTTAAAAAATTCAGGTTTGCAAAGGACTGGGTGAAGTGGATTGCAAGCTGCATCAACACCCCTAGATTCTCTATCCTAGTGAATGGCAGCCCCTAGGGTTTCTTTTAAACCACAAAATAAATATGATAGGGTGACCCCATTGCCCTTTTTTTATTTATTATAATGGTTGAAGTCTTGGGTAGACTTATCACCAGCAAGAGATTTGATGGCAGATGGCAAGGGGTCAAGATTGCAGAAGCTGTTTCCTCCTCCACACACCTGTAATTTGTAGATGACAACCTTCTCCTAGGGGTAGCCTCACTTGCTGAGTCTTGTGTCATCAAGTCCACTTTAGACTGATACATCAAGGCTACTGGTCAAAGTGTTAACTGGCATAAATCAGAGATCTTCTTCTTTCATACTGCCAATAATGTGCAAAAACAAATTAGTGAAATTATGCAAATCAAGATAGGAAAGCTTCCGAGCAAATATCTAGGAGTGCCTTTATTTGACGGTGCCTCTAAACCTCACTTATGGAAAAACCTTATGGATTCATGCTTCAACCGTATGGAGGGATGGAAAAGTAGGTGGCTCACATCTGCAGGGAGAAATCTGTTACTTCAAGTTGTTGTGTCGGCTATCCCAATCTATTCTATGAGCTGTTTCAAAATCCCACATAAAGTATTAGATGCCATTGTTAAAAGAATGAGGAAGTTCTTTTGGAATGTGGCTGAAGAAGGTGATAAGTGGCTCCTCATTGCATGGGACAAGATATGTAAACGAAAGCAGAATGGGGGACTAGACTAGAAAGATGAACTTGGCACTAGGGGCCAAACTGGTTTGGCACATGTGCAGTCAACTAGATATTTTATGGGTCAAAATTCTTTGATCCAAGTACTTAGATTCCCTACAAGATGAAAGAATCCTCACTATAGTGAATCTCCTTAAAGGATCTGCAATCTAGAACTGTTTACTAGATTGCAGATTTATCATTACAAGACATGTCTCATGGCACGTTGGCAATGGAAACAAATCCCTATTTTGGGATGACTTTGGAATAATCACCCAATTTTAAAGGACAAAAGATTTGATGATTTGAGAATTCTTTTCTCTAATAGATGGTGCTCTAAGGTGGATGATTACCTAGAATGAAGGGACTCCTCTGTTGGACCTATTTGGCAATGGAAATTTATGGATGAACTAAACATCTCAGCCCCACAAAGAGACCTTATGGAAGATCTTTTTAAATAGAGGAGCTTCACAAGAATTGAGAAAATAGACAAACTAATCTAGTGCAAAGCCAATAGTGGGGCCTATTTGGTAAAGCTTGGGTTCTTATCCTAAGATGAAGAGGAGGATATATTACCTTGGAATACTAATCTTTTATGGGACAAACATTGCTTTCCAATGGCAGGAACTTTTGCTTGGATAGTTGTGCAAAGGAGGATCTTAACAGTTGAAAGAAGGAAACATTTTGGCCTCCAAGGCCCAAATCAGTGTGTTTTATGCAAGTTAGCTTAGGAATATGTTGATCACTTACTTGTTCAGTGTCCCTTTGCAACAGATTGTTGGGATCTGATTAGGGAAAAATTGAACATGATTGGACCAATGCAGCAGGGCATCAAAGAGGTGTTTCAAAGCTGGTCGATGCCTCAAAAGAACATTGCCTTGTCTAGATTATGGAAGGCCTGCCCTTCAATTATCATTTGGGAGATTTGAAAAGAATATAACAAATGTATCTTCCAAGATAAGGAAAGATCCCTATTTAGCATCAAAGCTAGTATCTTAAGTGCTATTGAAGAGACTATGCAAGCTGCTCTTATCACCTCCACTGGTAGTTTGCTTTACACAAAGGCTAATAGGGAACTTCATTGCAATTGGCCAAGCTTGAAATTTAGAAATGGAAATATTAAAGATGTGAATGCCCTGAATAAAACAAGATCAGAGCTGAAGTGGGATAAACCGAGTCCAGGATGGGTTAAAATTAACTTTGACGGAGCCTCTAAACGTAATTCGGGACCCTCAGGTGCTAGTGTTGTTGTCAAAGATAGAAATGGGGATATTTTAGCACTAGCTACCCAAAGACTTAGTAGAGGAACTAATAATGAGGCTGAGGCTAGGGCAGCACTGTTGGCCTTAAAAATGGCTGAAAGGTTGAACCTTCAGAATATCCACCTTGAAGGTGATTCACAAGTAACTGTGAATGCAATCAAGAATGGGGTAGCCAATGCATGACACCTAAAAAATATGATTGAAGAGATCTCTCATATCCTACACTCATTCCCGGATTTCAAAGTCACCCATGCCCACAGAGATGGAAATAAAGAGGTCAATATTGTCACCAAATGGGCCATCAGTCCAATGATGAGCAATGAGCCATGTATTGAATTTTTCTCCCAAGAGATTTTTATCAACTAAGCTGGGTTCTGTGTTGCAGGTTGATGCCCGATATTTAATATGTTTGCTTCTACAGGGTGACAACTCTTTCATCATGAAGATTGGATGAGGTTGATGTGACTTATGCAAGTGGAAGACTACATCTTACGAATAGATGTGATGACAGGTCTCGAACATGACACGACCTATTTTGGTGGTGAGAAAGATTGATCAAGGACAATTATCAGCTTACGAAGGACAAACTTAAGAGCTTTTCAGTGGCTTCTGTTGCAAATAGAGATTTTATTCCTGTGATGGATCCAAGTCAAACGACGCTCTATTTTAAGATATATGCCTGATTTGTGTTATTGTCAGTTGAAGGGACCGAAAAATTCCCCCTTACTCCAGCTCGAATGTAGTTTAAAACCACCCACTACTTGCATCGAACACATCTTTCTTCTTCTACTCCAAACTTTTCTTTCAGCTGAGGTCGAGATGGAAGCTACATTCTTGGTTAGAACCAAGAAACAACAAAAAGTTGTGGAGGGACCAGCCAACATAGAGAGAATTTTAGGCCTGCTGAAAATAAAGAATGAAGCCTTGGTTGTTGTTGTCCAAAATATCCTTGGAAGCCAATATCAGGAGAGGTTCGCCAAGCGCAGATCAAATGTCGATATCATCTCCTTGGTGGTGGCTTGGGCCCTGCAGCTTGGGGAGACTGAGAGTGAGGTAAAGCACATCATGAAACTCCTTTTTGATCCAGATTTACTACTTGGTCTGGAATCAATTTTAGAATGGGTTGTCCTAGGTGTAGGATTTGACTACAATGAATGTTTTGAAGAATTGAAGGAAGGATTTAACTATGGATGTGTCCCCTTCCTCACATGGTGGGGAGATGTTGACCAAACATATTACCAGCAAGCTATAGCAAGCAAATGGAAGGCACTAGAATCTATTGTTGAGGACTTAGCAAGGCCTACTAAGGTGCAGGACAAAGCAGTTTTTGAGGAAGTACCCAGGCAGAAACGCGGGCAGAGGCATGGAAAACAACATGCCGAGGATTGAAGGCTAGTTCTGGGCAGTTTCTGTCTAGTTTTTTTTTGAAAATTTTGTATTTGACTAAGTTCTCTATATGCCTCAAGTCTTATTCTCTCCTTGTCTCCTCTTTGTTTTCTTCTATCTAGTGATTATTGCAGCAGCAAACATGTAGTCGACCCCATTTTGATCTCTCTATCGATGGAAACCTCTAAGGTGCATTCTGTAACTCTCTTTTTCATACCCAGGATAGGGTTAAGAAGCCTAGTAAAGGCTCTATATGACTGTATAGCCTCAGTGCTAATATATATCTATGATGTAATTTCTTTCATATCAATATAAATCTAAAAAACTGTTATATACCAAAAAAAAATATGATACAAGTTCATCAATTTGTTTTTTTATCATTGATGCATATAAAATGAAATATAATAAATAAAGTCTTCGATCACTAATAACCAACAAGGTATTTTTCAAATTGAAGCATAAGAACATGGTTGACACATTTTTGTGCCCAACCACGAATTCTTACACATCTCATGAGATCTTCCGAATACAAAAAATACTCAACCCTGCGCGAAGAGACTCGCTACCTGGAAATAAAAAGTAGGAGGGTATTTTGATGCAAGTTAGATATACTCACATGTAATTCCTAACATTAATATGCAATTTCTAACAATCAAGATATGACAAAGGATTATTATCAATGTTTTTTTTCTAGGCTATGTTCATCTATTTTAATTAAAATCTTACTTTGGAAAAAATTACTTTAAACCTAAAAAGAGAATCATATTCTCTTTAATTCCATATATATGACACCCTAACCCAACAGGTAAGCTTTCCCCAACACATGAATAGCAATTAAAACATCCACCATGCGTTTCTACTCTTTCTTTCTTTGCAACAATGACCATGATCCATTCATTTCTTTGTATATTTTTTCATGCAATGACTCGCATATCAACTCATGCAATAATCATCATGATTCATCAATGCATAATTTGTCTAAATGTAAAACGTGTTCTTTCTTTTCAATAAATAAATTTCCTTTACAAAAATAAACATTCATACATGCTTATTTCCGCCAAAATAACCATGACTAGCATGATACTCCAAACATTTCCTTGAGAACAACCCAAAAACACAACTCAATAATAAAATTGCAAGGTCGGATTGAAACTCCTTATCAAGAAGGTACCAAAAATATTTGTAACTTCAAATAGAAATATAGGGTTCAAAAAGTTATTCCTCACACAAGCAATTCTCAAGACAAGTGAGTAAAAATCTGATCAAGAGGCCAATATATTCTTTTCCAACACATGTCAGTAGCTCACCATTTGAACCTTATTGCAAGTGAATTATAAAAATTTAATTCTCTGTTATCATTAGAGAGGCATAATCCTTCACAAACCTCAAGAAAGGTCAAGAAATCCTCTAGAAAATCTTGTATACTGTATGCCATGCTGTAACATTCAACATCCAAATTATAAGGGGGTACTTTTGCAATGAAATCTTCCCCTAGGACCAAGCTTTCTAGAAGAAACATCTCTACTATCAAGAGTATAGACATGTATGTTTACTTCTCTTCCGTATTCTCATTATACTTCCTTGCCCTGATATTTTTCATATTTTATTTTTCTTCATCCACATTGATTACCTTCTTTTTAGCTATAAAGGCCTTTACATTCTTCCTTATGTAGAGCCAAGAAACATGTCCTAGTTTATTACAATTGTAACATGTGGGTCCTTGGTGCAGAGTGTTCCAACTTCCTCTAATATTAGATTTGCACTCAATGGCCTTATGTCCATATTCCTTGCATGTTTAACAATATCCATTGAAGTATTGAACTTTTCTATTATTGTTTACATTCATAAATCTAGTTCTTATTATCCTATTTTTTACAAGTATAACATTGGCACTAGTAGAATTTAGAAAATAAATTACTACATGACTAAAAATTTTAGTCACAAAAACTAAAAATGACTAAATTCTACTATTTTTTTGTAACAAAATTAAAAATGACTAATTTGATTGTCATGTAAAAAAAACACAACTAACTAATTAGTCGTACAGATTAAAATGATTAAATAAATGACTATCACTCGTCTACATTAGCAATTTATAATATCATAGATAAGATGATGTTAAATTGGGTAATTTTAAAAAAAAAAAATTCGAATAGGGAAATTATTGGCGAGAGTGAGTTGTATTGCACGTAGGATTAATAGTGAATTGGGAAGTTGGCAGGAGTGGGGAGTGCAATAGAGTGCATAATTCAGAAAAAGTAATTTGATTGGGGGGGTTGGGGTGGGGAGTACAATTATCATTATTTGTGTAATGTACCTCTATAAATAGGAGGGTTTGTTAATTATTTATGTGGTTGGAGCCGACCATAGAGGGTCTATATGTTAATTTGATGGCATGAGGCATATTGGGTTTTAGCATATAGTTATAGAAACTACTTGTATAGGTGATAAAGATTGTCTGGAGAGGACTTGGAGACTTTTGTAAAGGTGAGCAAGGAATTCAAAGTTTGCTTCAATGAATTTGAAGTTGATGAGGCCCTTTGCAATGAATTTGAATTTGGTGATGCCCTCTACAGTGAATTCAGACGTAATTGGAAAACCTAATTGCTAAAAGTAAACTAATATAAAAAACAAGCATATTCCATTCTCAATACGTAAACTTCAAATGAATGCGACTTGCTCATTTTTTTTATTCACTAGAATTACTATTTTTATATTAATAATCTGGTAAGAAACTAGAAGGATTTTCTTATTAGTATTAGTAATCTGGTAAGTAAGTTGGAGAATCTGCTTGATTTTCTTACTCATAGGTAGCTATTCATCATTGGACATAATTTATTTTCCCTTATTCATATCACTCAATCCATCATTGTGTGCCATTGAATACCTATTTGAACTTGTGTAATGCATCTTTCTGGAGACATAGAAGTCAACACTAAATTACCAAGCCTCGTCTGTAGAAAGGAAGCCTCATTTTTTTCCTAAATACATATTGGTATAAAGAAATCCTAAAAAAGTCATGTGAATCGAAACATGTATCTAGCAATTTATCCATGAGATAGAAGTTGTATGTCATTTTGTAAGCTGGTCCAATTAGACACGACCTCCAAAATCCAAAATGAAGTACCTCGATACTTTGTACTTGATCTGTGAATTCTGAAAGCATTATAAATGAAATCATGAAAAAAATTACAAAGGATATTCTAATCAAAACTCTTGATTTTCTTTAATTATTCCAAAAGATAAAGTTACTCCTTTGTTGGATAATTTGTCTACTTCTATGTTTAGATCTCTTAAGACACGATAGCCATCCAATTTCAAAAAATTCTCTTTGACTTTCCATATCTTATGCCATAATTGATTGTACTCTTTAGGAAGAGAATTAATATTTAGCATTTGTATTATTTGCCTTGAAAACCTCAACTGAAAACCTAAATCTTGTGCCAAGAAAAACACACAACTATCAAATATGAAACTCTCACCAATAGTGTTAGATCAAGGATAAGGATACACAATCCAAGAACCTTGATGGATCCAAATAAAGCATATAGAATTTATGGCTTATGAAATGCGTAGATGATCCTTCTTTCTCATAATATTAGGCAATTTGCACTATGTCTAACCAAACTAGAGCTATGTGTGCATTTTGCTAGCTTCCTTTCTAGAGATATCGAGACTAGTACATATTGTGTGTTGTCTACCACTTCTATGCCTCAACATTATTTTTCCCCAAAGGTAGAATCCAAAATCCTACAACTAGGGCTGAAAACTAAAGCTTACTCTCCAAACTGGAGAGTTGTCAAACCCCACTGGTTGGAAACCAAACAATGAGAGTGGAACCCCCTTTCCCTTTTCAAGGGTTTGTATGTAGGGAAATATAAAATTGACTCCCCACATGACCCTTGGCACTTTCCACATATGAGTCTCCGCTCATCTATTCCCTTGTAGGCAAGTACATGCCTTGTTTATTAAGAAAAAGCACAAGTTGTGTGTGCTTGAATGTGACCTCTAAATCATGCACAAACTCAACATAGTCTTTACTCAATTGTTCAATTCACAAAGACAAACATGAATTGTTCATCCTGCAAACTCAATTGAAACAACTTGCTGCCTCCTAATTAGTTGTGGATGTCAAATTCACCCTCAGAACGAGAGCCAACAACCTGACCATTGCTAACATGGAGGATTTCTAAAGCATGAAAAAAGATGAAATTGTCATTACTCTATGAATTGGAATGCAATTGATCTATGAAAGCAAATTGCTCTTAGTCTATGAAAGTAAATTGCAACTAATCTAGAAATGAATTGCAAATAGTCTATGGAAGCAAAATGCAATTAATCTAGGAAAAGCAAATACTCTTAATCTAGAAAATAAGTGCTTTTAAACTAGAAAAGGAATTGCATTTAAACTAGAGAAATTGAAAGATGGAATTGATATGTTAGACATGTAAATGAATCATAAATGAAAGCAACATATCTTTAATTCCAATTGAAACTAGC
>MU224136.1:4607654-4625734 GCA_018584345.1 Thuja plicata | reverse complement strand
ATGAATCATAAATGAAAGCAACATATCTTTAATTCCAATTGAAACTAGCCTAATTATGCAATTTTAAACTCAAAAGCATGAAAGAATTAAATGCAAATTTGACTATAAGTTTGATGCTCTCAAAAATATCCTCTCAAATGAAGGAAACGAGGTCCAATTTATAGAAAACCATGGAAAGAGGGTGAAGAGTTTCTTGAAAAGAAACGGTTGCCTCTTCATTTCCAAGAATTGAGATTGAGACAAATAAGCATGAATTCTTTAATAAAAAGGATGGATTATTGCCACATGAGTGACCTTTCATATAGAATTATAGAATTCTTTTTGAGGATAATCCATTCAATCAATTAAATAACTATTCAATTCCTTTTATGTATATTAGCTAAAGGGGGTGGAATTAATTTAATTTAAAATCACTTAGGACTTTAGAGTTAAATTAATTAATCATAGGGATTTTTAGCTAATAAACTTTGAGAATTTAGGAATTAAATATAATGTCAGATTTATGCAAATTTGGGCTTTCTGCATTTGAGACTCAGTCAATTAAAGTCAATAAGGAGAAGAATTTGCTTAGTACAATAGGACTTCGAAGATGAGAAAATTGAAGGAATGCACCAAAATTTATTGGATTATAAGGTGCCAATTTTGGGGTGTTACACGAGGTTTCTTATCCTTATTACAACTTATATCATAATATTTCTCTAAAATAACCACAACCAATTGGGACTTCACTAACAAATGTCCATCCTTTCCTAATACATTAAACATAAAATATATAGATTTCTGATTAGCAACTAAATCTATCTAGGAGAACAAACTTGGTGTATTATAAGAGATGAGTTACATAAATAGGGGTGTATCTTGTCATAAGACATTGACTACCATGTAAGAATTTTTAATTATTGAGATTATGAAATAAATGGATGCTTTTATTAATTGTATAATCAATACAATTTAGTGACCATATCTTTAAGTTTTCTATTTGTGTTTCATGTTACCATGCATGGGTATGGTATTAACTTATAATTTTGTAATCAATTCGCCAACCTAATCCCTGAGCCTCCTTTTCACCAAGTCTTCGTGGCATGGGTAGTTCATGTACATCATAATTAGTTTATTATTGGTTGGTGTAACTTACCATAGTTACAGAGGTAACTAAGTATCAGAAGCATAGAGGAAATTCTAATTATACTATATTGTTTTTTCATTAGTTTCCTCTATGCATTTTGGAGCATATAGGAATTGAACTTGTAACATTCATCCAAATTTTAATTCCTTTGATCACTTTTCCATTAAACCACGGCCCCATGTCCCTATCCTAGACCTCAATTCTTGGTTAACATTGTGTGCAAGCCCAGTCTATTAATTGCATGGAATCCTAGAAGATGGCCTCATATGACATAGTTGAAAGTTATGCTAGTCATCAAATCAATGTGGTCACCAAGCTATTTTAATTGATATTATATATCTACATGTGGGAGTATAGCAATTGTTAGAACAAGTCATCTTATCTCAACATGTTAATAATTTATGCTAGTAAGTAATGCTCAAAGTTACAACAATGAATTCATTAACCTATTTAATAGTGTTAGTATATTTTACCATATGTTTAAATGCTTGTGGTTCATCAACAGAACAAGCATAATTTTTGTTTTCCGCTGCTAAAGAATTTATTTGATTATCAGCTAGACAAGGAAGGCCCTCAATAAAAAAAGGATAAAAATAAATTTTGTTTATTTTTCAGTCATCACGGCCTTCTTATATGTACATTGTAGATAATTACATGTAAATTGAACATAAGTCTACATGATCAAGAAGATTTTTCAAAATTACAACGTGCTCCTATAAATGAAAAAAAATTGTATACAAACACCCCAAAGTTTCCTTATTTTTGTGCATTACAATTTTAGTGTTTTTTTTTTTTTTAACTCCAATGAATATTTTTATATTAGAAATATAAATGGTGAGGTGCCAATAATAAACAGTTTACAATATATACTTTAATCTCTACCTCTTGCACATGGGAAACAAAATGAGGTCAGTGCAGTTGTTATGTTTCCTACTAATTAGCCATTGGTAGTTGAGAATCCTACAAGTAAAAAATGGAAAGTTGATCATAGAAATTTTTGTAGAGCCTGAACATCTGATTTTGTAGAGGGAAGCTCAGTTGTATTTCTTGAGTTTGAATTGTTACAGATTACTCTATATCTTGTAGATTTCTCTAATTATAATTCATTAGAGTGCTCGGTATCCTAATTTTTTGAAGTGCTTTGAATTCTCAGTAAGTGATAAAGAGTACTAAAGAGAGCTTTGTAACTTGGCTAAGTGTTGGATCCTTTCCTATACTCTATTATTCTTTGTACACTTGTGAGGGGTGTTTGGATATTAATGTTTATGTTTATGTCTTTTTTCTTTCCTATACCCTATTTTGGACTTATGCTTTGTATTGTTCTCGACCTATACCTTGTTGTGCACCTAGGATTTACAGATGAGGAATTTAGTTGCTTCTTTTCCTTGTAGATATCAGGGGTTTGAGGGCTTAGATAATGGTGGATACCCTATGACTATTTGTTCATTAACATGAAATATTCTATAGTTTAATGAAGATCCTTCATTTACCCCCTTATCATCATATTGGATCCTTTCAATCTCGGGATATGGTGACCGTCAATTTTTGTAAATTGATTATTCAATGCCCTTATTCTCTTCCACAGGAAATTGGTGTCACATTCTTCATTGTCATTGTTTAGATTTTGTATGGCCCATATTGAATCTCTCAGAATAATAACTTCCTCGATTCCAATTATATGTGTGAGTTGTAATCCCTTCCACAGTGCTAAAGCCTCTACTCCATTATTAGTGTTTAGAACCAATCCCCATGGAAAGGACATGATGGGTAAGCCTTCTACACTTTTTATTATCCCTCCAACTCCTGATGTACTAGGGTTTCCATTGGAGTCCCCATCAAAGTAGAGTATTTTTTTTTTTGCCTCTTACCCAATTTTTTAATTCTTCCTAACTGAGACTAAGTTCCCATGTTGTTGATATCCTTGATTTGTAGGTGTCCTCTATTACTAGACTTCCAGTATTCAATCATTATAACCATAGAATCTCCCTATAAATAAGATTATCTTTCCAATTGTTAAGGACCCTAACTATTTACATAGCCTCAAACAATAGGGCTTTAGATTTTGTAGCTAAAAATGAGGATGGGAGAAATATGTTTCTAAAAATGGATTTGTTTTGTGCAAGCCACAACCTCTAACATATTTATTTTGGAAGAGCCTTTAGTGCTCTAATTTTCAATACCTCTTTCCCATTGAAGTTTATGTGAAGATACATATGTCATTTTTGAAACATAGTGAGCCCTTCTTTGGGAAAAGTGAGAGAGATCTAAAGTTCATGGATAGTTGTCTCCCAGGGTATTTTGGCATATTCACACTCATTGAATAGGTGGGAGATGTTTTCCTTAGCATTATGACATAGTGGACACCTTGAGGGACCCTTAATATTCCTTTTTTCTTAGTTTTTCACTGGTCAAAATTTTCCCTTGAACTAATAAAATGATAAAAGGTAGAATCTAAAGATATATAATTTAAATTTTTTTATTTTTTAAAAGATAGCAATTATTCAAGAAGAAAGCATCCAAAATGTTAGTAATAAGGGAAAGGAGGAGAATATTCCTAAATGTTTTTGAACTTCAATCCCTAAAGATAAAATATAATATCTAGAATGTTTAAGGACTTGAATCAATTGATAGACAATACATATTAAGATTTCTTTTTACAATAGTAAAGAGAACATAGCTTTCTTTCTTTTGTAGGAAACCAAAGTTGTTGCTTTTCAAGTTGAGAAATTTTAAAATATTTTCATAGTTAAATAGTTGGTAGGGGAAACACCCTTTATATTAATCCAAAATATTTACTTCAATAAGTAGGATCAAATTCAAAAAGTCTTGATAATGTCTTTTGCTTTTGATTCATCTACATCAACAAGTAGGATTAGATTCAAAATGTCTTGATAGTATCTTATACCTGTGATTCATCTACCCCCCTATTTGGACATCAACTAACAATTCATCTAATTAAAATGCTTAATCCCCAAAATAGTTTATGGTCGTATACATCTACAGTATTTGAAATATAAGAAGTAAACCATGTCTACGTCTACCTTATATCTTCCTAGTAGCATAGAGACAAAATGTGCCACCGAGAAAGTTTTTCCCTAAGGTTCACATAGAGCCACTCACTTCCTATCTTGAAATTTAGGATACAAGAGCATGAGCCACCATTGTACATTTGTTTTTTCTGGCATCATGAGAAATATTTTTTACCTCCTCCTCAATATCCCTTTTGTCACTCTCCACCCATTCTTCACCCCAACCTAGATCCCACTCCTCACTTTCACTCTCAATCTCCATAAACAATCCCTCATCCTCCTCCTCCTCCTCCTCCTCCTCCATGTATGTCTTCACCCACCCCTCACTCATTTCCTCATTAATGCCAACAATCATAGTAGAAAGGTGATCTTATGTCTCATGTCATCCCAACATGCTTACAATTGCTCAAGCTGGAGAGTGAAGATAATTAGAAATTTCATCACTTCCATGCCTCGACCGAGCAACATGTATTATTTATGAAGAATTGGAGGGAGCATACTGACATCCACATTGTCCAAGGACATATTGATTTTGCCTAAAATACATGTTTTAAGATCATTTGGTAGAGCTATTTTTATTTAGCCTTTGACACTCCCATATATAATAGATCAATCATAAACATAGTTGTAACTCTAGTGTTTACCCTATAGCAATGACAGGCCTTCAAGAACCCCCCCCCCCCCCCCCCCAACACTTTTTTAACTACATGCAGGACCAAAGGGTGTCCCGATTCGAGGACTTCCAACAATCCCTTGTCGGTGACCTCACCTAGGAATGACATTTGCCTTTTAGTTGATTTCAAAATAATAGGTGTATCCATTATTACCTACTACTTTAGGCTATCAAAAATGTAAGCAACAATGTGATTTATACATCACTACCCTCGTCTATATATCTAGTTGCTTTTCATAAAGCATCACGATGGAGCCATTTCACGCAATAAAGGAACATCCATCTGCCACATCACCCCAAATCTTTAGAGAATCTGTCCTAAAAGAAAAAAAAACTTGTCATCAAGCATATTTGGCATGCTTAAGCACTTTTTAGTGACAAATCCATATGTCCAATATTTTTCATCCATCTTGTCATTGTATCAACTTAGCTAAGATCTTGTGAAATAATGCAAAGAAAAGGCACACTCCAATCAAAGATTTTAGGTCACACACATGAGCCATCATATCCCAACATGTGTATTTGATGCCAATATAAACCACTTGTTATTATGAATTATACAATCTTATCTCAAATTTTCCACTATAGTTATGTACCCTTTTTGCCACCTCCTTTGCTAAATTATCAGCTAGCTCATTACCCTCCTTATAGATGTGGCTATCTGGAATGCCTCGAAACCTTCCAACAAGTTCCTTATTAGTTAAATATATTGGAAAAGGGTCCAATTCAATATATCATTCCTTTGAATGACTTTAATAGTAATGAGGGAGTCCCTTTCATGATGAATATCTTTAGCTCCAATCTTTGTACTTTATTGCAAGCGCATTAAGGATGCTAAAAAATATACTATATTATTTATTGCATGTTCCAGGAGAACATATCTCTTCGCCATAATTTTTCAAATCTCATCCAGAGCCACACATGCCACACCACTTGACCCCCAGTTTCTAGAGGATGCACCATCAAAGTTTACCTTGACCCACTAAGGTTTAGGGGCAGACCATTTGACCTTCTTCCTATTGCTCAATGTAAATTTACCAACACTAGATCCATATATGGATGGGATCTTCAACCTTGTGTATAATTTATCAATCTTGTCATCCTAATTTGTGAATATGATTTTCTTAAGCGTCTTAGGTCTAGCAACTTCATTGATGAATTTTGCAACTTGTCCCTCAGTCTTGTGGCCAAGCCTCTCTAGTTCCATCTCCTTGCCTTAAAATATTCTTCTATTACATTCTTTATATAGTTCCCAAATGATTGTGGAGGGGAGGAAAAACCACAGACTTCCAAAGGAAAATTTCCTTCCCTTTTGAGGCCACATATTGAAACATGCTTCAATGTCTTGAGGAACTGGACATTGCCAATTTATTTTAGTCATAATAATTTCCAACATGCATCCGCAAATGGGCGTCCCAAAAGAATGTGATCCACCAACTCTAGGTTGTCTTTGCATAGCACACATCTCCCTAGACCCTGGATACGAAATCCAGCCAACCTATCTTTTGTAAGGATCTTCTTCTGTATCACCAACCAAGAAAGACCCTAACTTTTTGCAGATGATATTTGTTCCATAAAAGTTTGGTTGGGCAATATTGCTTAGCCATAGTGACCTCCTTAACTTTACTCCCAAGTTTCACTTTGTATCTCCTTTTCTTGGAGCCACACCATCTAATAATATCCTCTTAGTCATATGGTATGTATTGTTTTCCTTAGTATTGCAAAGAGTTCCTACTTGTGGTCCTATGGAGCATAGATATTTGGGAGAGAGTGTCATTCCAAGAAAACAACTCAATTTTTCATGGTTGTAGTACCATAGTTGCATAGTTTTCCTCCCCGTGTGAATGGCCTCTTCCTTGATTGTCTCAAAATTGGGATGACATTCAATAGACTCCATACCTCCCCATTAATCACTCTAGAATGAAGCGTTGTGCCCGGAGCTAACTTTCCAAGTGACGTGCTTTGTTATGATATCCCTAGATTCTAAAATATAGTTCCAAATTGTCAATACTCTCAGAGGGGCCAAAGTTGTGAGTATACAAGTGAGATCATCTAAATGCAAGTATTTCCTTCCAAGGATTTTGACTCACCTCTGGTTCCCATCAGTATATAGATTCCATACTAGTTTTGCACCCATGGCCTTATTCATGACAGTTAATTGTTTGATCCCAACACCTCAAGCCTCCTTGGTGAGGCAAATCTTATCCCATGAAACCAAGGGAAGTTTCTATTGTTATCCCATGACATTACAAAATAATATTTTTAGGATCTAGATAAGGTCATCCTCCATGATCTTGGGAAGTTTGAGGCAATCCATTGACTAGACTATAATGATTGAGAGTGGTGCCTTGATCATGATTAATCTTCCAGCAAAAGTTAATCATTTACCTTTTCACGCCTCCATATTGCTCTTGCAACTATTTTTTAGGTTCTCTCATTAACTTATATTCTTCGGCCCTGCAAATAAGGGTATCCCCAAGAAGTTGCCCAAAAAATTAGCCACCTTCAAATTCAAAATTCTTGATAAAACAATTTGTAGGTTAGATTGTGTTGAGAAAGAATACCTTCGCCTTTCTCTAATTTATGCTTTGCCTTGACACCAAATTGTATAATAGGAAATGGTGATAAATTCTAGGATATAGATTACTCATCAAATCATTGGGGGCTATTATACCTTGGAATAAAAAACCCTTACCTACAAGATAGATTCAGTAAGCACAACCAAATGAGTAAAGATGCTAACTCAGTATCTATGCTTTATAGGGTTGGATTTGGTTGATTCCAATAGAGATTGTGAATGATATATAAATTTGAAATGAAAAATCTGATCTATGAAGTTAAATTCAAGGAAACAAAAATAATAATGCACCAAAAATTGAAGTGGAAGATTGCACTTTGAGCTTGACTTTCCTGACTGTCGGAACCCTGGATTCTGCAATTTCTCAGACCTGGCAAACGTGAATTTGATACAGTTTGCAGTGGAACTCCCTGATCTAGAAAAGGACAATGTTGAACTAATTTGACCTAGTCCTGGACAAGGTTGACCCAAGTTGGCCTTCTCTAGAGGCCTTTTGGACTAGAATACATAAAGGATCTGGAATGATTAGAATGTTCTCTTTCCGGACCTGTACTTAAACCTGCACTTTTGTAACCTGCAAGTCTAAAAAGTGTGTGTGTGGGTGACTATATAGGGGTTTGCCTTAGTCAACCACCCATTTTGGTGATTCCCACCTCCATGAATAATCATTAGAACATGTAAAGTGTGATGTGATTGTGAATATAGAGTATGTCTACAATGCAAATAACCTAGAATGTTAAAGTAAATGACCATATCCAACCCTATGTGTGATAGAGTGAAACCCTAGCATGTAAATGCAAACAATATTTGATTGAAAGCATGTAAATATGAAGTATCAATGCATATATCAAAAAATAGTAGGGAAATCATACCAAGCCATCAAGGGAAAAATTACACCTAGCCATACTCACAATCCATTTGAAACTCCACAATGATGTCTTGAATTCTTGATTTGAAGTTGTAAATGATTGATTTGAATTCTTGAAAGAGGTCTTCAATAGCTAACCTTTTCTTGAATGGATGTCATCAAACTTGGAATTCCAACTTACAATTTCTTTTTTTAATCAAATTGGGGTTTTCCACCTTACATTTGATTTCATTATGCCAAAATGAAGCAATTTGATTGCTTTTATAGTGATTTGGAAGTCAGAATTGCATAGTCGACCACAAATTCATAAACCCTTCAAATCCATCGGGATGGACCCAGGCCCTAAATATGGGATCAAGCTCCTAGGAAAAGGTTGACTTGGGTCATTCTAGTCTAGGACTAGGCCAACTTAGTTTGATCTACTCCCTAAGGAATTTGGTTAATCCTGAGGGATGGGTCATTGTTAATCTGATAGTTTGATATTTAAAACTGTAGTTGATTCTACAACGGGATTGAATTTAGAGGCCAAAAGGAGGTGAAATAGGGCCTAGGATATTAAATAAATTTTGTGATTGGAGAATAATAGAGGAGGATGATTAGAAATTAGTTCCTACCTTGATTTTTCACAAGTAGGAGAGAGAAGAGGACTCAAATTTGAATTAGGTGTGCATTAAGTGCAATTATGAAGTCCTAGAATGCAAATGTATAATGTAAATACACTAAGGTGGGTGATAAAAAATTGTTAAATTGTAGAGCACACAAGTTATTATAATTTCGGATGGTACATTTAGCCCCCACTTTAGCAATATATGACACTACATGCATATGCAAGCAAAAGTACAGAGAAAAACAATAAATAAAAAGGATATATCAAATCCCCCAGTGCGCAGATCCTGCAAGAAACCATTTGTAATTGCTACCTGCAAAACCATGTATCAGTGAAAAACATAAATCACCTAGGGATAAATGCCCCCTGTTTCAGCTTGCTATCAGGAAGGTGAGACTGGGAATCATGTATACCATGACAAACTGTAAACACAAACTGTTGACAAATGCTTATCAAAACCATATAAGATAAAATCAAAACATTTAAAAATGCACTTGGATAGAAGTGAATCTAAATCATGATTGCATCACCTAAAACAGTGATCGGAGCTTCCTAGCTCAAGTTATGATCAAATGAATGCATAAAGGTATTAATGAAGGAGAATATTCATTTAAAGTTAGCAAAAAATTTCAAAAATTAACTAACCTGAAAGTGAGTATAAGTTAGCTATTACCTTTTGAAATCTTATTTGTGACATTACCTTTGTTTTCTCTTTTGTAAAGGAAGAAGAAGGAGAAGATATCGAGGAAGCAAGTGTTGGAGTTGACAAGGATGGAGCATTGAGGATGACCATTGAGGATGATATGCCCCCGAATGAGGCACACCTCGATAATCATGCTTTTGTCTTACTTTCTAGCATTTTGATCTTCTGGACTAGGTGTAGAACTAAATTTTAGATAAAATGTTATGGTGTTTAGACTAGGAAACCCAGACATTTAACCTAGTCCCAAAAATTTGATGTGGCCCCATAAAATCAACCTGGTCCCACAAAGTCAACCTTGGTCTAAAACCTTGACTTAGTCCCACGTGTCTATGTTTTTCTGATTTCTAACTAAGTCTTGATTGATATATGATATACTAATGTTTCCTTGTTAATCTATGATTGTAGGAGCTATGTGTCATGTATGAACATGAAAAAATGAAGAGGGTGACATACCTTTGAGGGCAAATTGGGAGACTTAGACCTCAAGAGACACAATTGTTGATAGATATAGGACTGAACTAGGTATATATTATCTTCCTCACATTAGATTTCATTGCTCCATGTTGATGGAATTGATTGAGAGGTGGGACGAGAATACACATACCTTTCACCTGCCCACAGGTGAGATGATCATTACATTAGAGGATATATACCGTATCTTGTGGTTACCTATCTGAGGTCGGATAGTGAGATTTAGTACTGATAAATATGAGGTAGAGATTGAGAGGGATCACACATACTGCTTGGGTCGGTCCCATCTTCACATGAACATAGATTACATTCTACTGATGGCATTGATGCATGCTTATGATGATGTTACTTTGGTTAGGAAGATATTATTGTGTATAATTGCTATCATGGTTGCTCCTCATTGGAAAGGAGTTGTATTTTCTATGCATGTAGCACATGTAGTATGGTGTATGGAGAGGAACCACGTCATATACTCGTGGGGGAGGAGTATGCTATCCCACTCATACTACGAGTTGGGGAGATTTGTGAGGTACCAGAGATGAATCCTGGCAGTATGTACTTTACTACAGGTGTGGATGTTTGAGCATATCATTTGTACACAACTGGTAGGATTACTAGTAGTGATTGATGAGAGTGATCTACATGCATATAGATATCCCTTAAGTTTACCGTGGTAGTTTGGTGATCTACTATATTATAGAGTGACCATCGATCGGTTACAGGCAACCGATATCATATGGAGACCCTATAGGAATATTCCACCCTAGACAAATACAAACCACCATATGACGTGCATGCAGAGACACATATTTTTGGAGGGAAGGCACAACTACATAGTAGTGCCTTACTATTTTGATAGAGTGCTATGGCAGTTTGGTCTTACTCAAGGTCCTTCCATACCAGTACCACAGTATTCACATGGACATAGGGTTATCGAGAGACTAGGGACCAGACCATGACCCACTATGGATGATATAGAGTTGATAGATTTAGAGGTGGAGCAAGATATCAAGGTACCACCTATAGTCACAAATGCAGGTGCGACAAGGGAATACCATAGATATACTTGCTTGCATGGGATTAGATCCATCTTCCCAAATGACTACTCCACATGAGATCCAGTGCCATAATCTAGAGAAAAGCATGCGGTAGTTTGGGATGAGGAGAAGGTAGATGAGGATTATGAAGGAGAGGAAGAGAAACTATGAGATATACCAAAGGTAGCACCCATGGACGAGGACTATGGTGCAGTTGAGGAGGATATAATAGAGGGGATAAATGCCACCCCTCTAAGGAGAGGACCATGAAGATCTATGTTAGAGATGTCACCCCCGAGGGATGTTAGCTTTCTAGAGTGTGGAGAGACTAGTTAGTCCATACCCCAGCAACATCCCAAGGTAAAGCTCTGATGTTTCTAGCTATTGACGATCTTGACTACCAGGAAGGAGATTCAGGTATGAAATATTGGATATATGTTAAATGGAAGATTTATATATGTAAGATATATATATAAATATGTTTTGTTGGGTAGAGTGTCAGTGTGGCGTGTGTGTGTAGGGTGGTGGATATTGGCTCCTAATCCAAGACAAGGAGATCCCAATTGATTAACCGAAAAGAGACAATCAATGCACAAAGGAATCAACAGGTTATGGATAAAGAGGGAAAGGGGGTATAATTTAAGATATTATAAATTAAAATAACAGATCTGAAAGATTAGGATGAAATGAAACACTTATCTTGAAATGTAGCAGATTTAGGAATACCTATTTTCTGATGTTTCTATCAGGTTTCTGGAGATTCTACAACCAGATCTGGAACAGGAACACAGAGATGGAGAAAACTGAAAAATCTTATCATTTTCTGCTCTAGGTCAACCTTGACCCAAATGTAGTTCGACCTTGACCCCTTTATGTCGACCTTGACCTGCGTTGCTCCGATGAAAATTCTATTTGCGAATCCTAAAAGTTTTCCATAAAAGGTATTCAAATCTGCTCTGTGATTCGTTGTTCCATACCTGTACCTGCAAGAAAAATAGTTTTGTTTGTTGGGGGGAGGGGTTTGCCTAAGTCAAACCCTGATTTAGGAATTAACCTTGAAATAAAAATTGAAATGGAGAATACTAGCAAGTAGTAGAAGTAGATCTAACAACAAAGTTGTGATATTCAATAGATATGCAATTGTATTTCAAATGTAAACAAGTATGTTAATATGAAAGCTTAGACTCAACATTAAAAACCATAGATGTAAACCAAAACCTCCATGATTGAATGTTTGGAATCCACCTTAAAGGAAGAATGAATGAATATTGAGGATGCACAAAGGATCTTGAAGGAAGATCACACCACCATGATGGATAGATCTAGGGTTTGAATGATGAATCTTGAATACATGAACCAAATCCCTTCCAAGGCTTGAATGCTTGAGTCCTTGATCTTTAATGGAGAACTTGAATGCTTGAGAAGAATGTAGAATAATGGATGCTTGAGAGTATACGATCACTTCGATAGGTTATGCGTAGGTGATATACGTGTCGATGATCCAAAATGAGAGGAGAAGGCTTCCCTATATAAAAGTCTAGGGAACAAACTTCTAGAGAGGCCAACATAGGAGAATTAAATTACAATTATGCCTATACCCATATAAGTGGACCTACATTAAATATCTTTTAAGAGTCGCTACTTCGGAGCCCAAAACAACTGACTCGAAAGGGGGAAAATGAAATTTTGAGTTTCCCCCCGTAGCCAACAAACTTTCCAATGGAAAAGGGGGACCTGGTTCAAGGTAGAGGTCAAACTTGACCTAGGTCAGGGTCAAGGTCAACCTTGACCTAGGTCAAGGTCAAGGTGGACCTTAACCCAGGGGGTCAATACCCGAGGAAAATATGCCAGGTGGGGAAAACAGTGCCTAGAGAGGCCAAGTCAGGGTCCTAAACAGACACAAAAGATGGAAAAGGGGTATAAATGAGAGGACAACATGATGATGGACCAAAACACCCCCTAAGGAGGGCTAAATAGTCTTAACATGGAAGTTCTTCCATTCTAAGATGATACATTAAGCCCCCACTTTAGTGGGAGTATGGAAATCGAACATACTCGTAGTAAAGTTAGAAGAAATACTCCAGTGGATCGCAATGAGGTAGAACATCACTTAGTCAAGGACATGAGCCCCTGGGCCAAGGATTCTAACTCAACATACACACACAAGGGCATGAAAACAAAGAGAAAACAAATATAAAGCTAAAAAGGCACAAAAAGATGGGTTATTATAAAAACAAACCCAAATCAACTAGCAAAGGAAACCTTGCCAAGAAATTCTTCCTATGCTAATATCATATTTGGAAATCTATCATAAAAGCATAAATGACCGCATAAGAAAGACAAGACCAACACTATAAATAACATAGCTTCGTGATCTAATCCTACTAGCATGAAGGCGAAAGATAGAAAAAAGAGAGTGATTACCTCACCCAGTAAGATGCCCACCTTACCGTGAATCACCAAGGAGGGAGATCCCAATAGGTTCACCCATAAACTATTATTTTTAGTTGTAATGCGTCTTTTGACAGCTTTTGGAATACCCATAGATCCACATTCTTGTATCACTATAGAATATAAAATGCGTGTCTCTTCAGGATTTAGCAACTTATGTGCGTTACCTTCCAAGGATTTAGTATATTTGAAATTTAAAATGCATATCTCTTTGAGATTTAGCAACTTATGTGCGTTACCTTCCGAGGATTTAGCAAAAATAAAAATGTGTGTCTCTTCAAGATTTAGCAACTTATGTGTGTTACCTTCCAAGGATTTAGCATGTTGTAAAATGTAAACTATAGTATAAGGGAGACCTTATCATGGCTACCTAATAGACAGGATAAGGAAGAGAAGAAGGATACCTACTTCATAAAGTAAGGGGATATCCTATTAGCAACAATGTACACTATATTCTTAGCGAAGAGTATTGACCCTTACATCTAAGAGCATAAATAATCATGAAAAGGATATGTCACTTATGGAAAAAGGATCCTGAAGAGATCTTATCAACAAGACCCCCACCATAGAGGAGTGCTTTGGATAAAATATCATCTTTCAAAGAAAAAGCAAAGAGGGATCAAAGATTCAATCATCAAGCCCCCTGTGATCAAGAGGAAGAGGACTCTTGGAATGAATGAAGCAAACTCTAAACCAAAGCAAAGGCAAGAGTTCATAAAGAACATAATTTGAAAAATAAATAAGAGGTGATGACCTAGGACAATCACCTCTCACATAGAAGGGTATCCATAGCCAAAATTTAAGTCTTTATAAGGAAATAATGTTGCGAAATAAACAAAGACCACTAAGCTAAGGAAAGTAGATCCTTAGACAGAGAGAAAGAAGGAAAAACTTGCCCCCAGGGATGAAAGCAAGGGATATACCAATCAGATCAAGGTATGTTGTAACAAAGAGATATCTTTGCAAAACAAATGTCTTAGAAAATATATCATGAATACTAGAAGAGAGTTATGGATGATTATGAGTAAAGGAAGGATGTACCATATCATAATACAAAACCATAGGGATAAAAATGAGAAAGAATAACCAATTAAGCTCAAAACAAAATACATTCTAAGAGCATAATGGATCCTAGAGAAATGTAAGAAATGCCTCTTTCCCCCCAGTCAAGATACAATAGGGGGAAAGATCTATATTATAGAAGAACGAGAGGTATCCTCTGGATGGAAATCATGAAGAAATTGTAATGCCGCACGAGAGTGAGATATAATTCCTAAAGCAACTCTTTCTCTAACATACATCTTGAAATATTGCACACAATCAACAAGTAAATGTGTATTGCTATAATGAAAATGACATTTGTACTTGGAGAGAGCATCTTTTGGCATAGGTTTAAAGATTTATTTCTTAGAATTCATTAACTGAACATACACCTTCTTAGCCACATCTCGAGGGGTGTCAGGGTAATCTAAGAAAGGTGTTGGAAGAAGAACATGAAGAGGAGGGCGACGATCAAAATTAACTACCTTAAATTGAGATAGAGGA
Organism: Thuja plicata; assembly: GCA_018584345.1. Classification (NCBI taxonomy): domain Eukaryota; kingdom Viridiplantae; phylum Streptophyta; class Pinopsida; order Cupressales; family Cupressaceae; genus Thuja; species Thuja plicata. Next base: position 4,610,646 of record MU224136.1, on the reverse strand, counting down.
AAGCCTAGACCATGTCTATCTTATTTACGGGATAGATGAACTGGATATTTAATACCATGTTCATTAACACCAAGCCCTAAACCCTTATAACCTTGTTTAGCCACCATATTATATCCTATAGTGTAAGGCAAAATGATAGGTTTAAAAGAAGTTTCTTTTATTTTCCCTTTAATATCATCATGGATCGGATAAGAAGGGGAAGGTAAATCAAATAATTCTTGCACATCTGCATCATGAACCATAGTTTGAGCCCCATCATAAGTATGGGAAGAAATAGGGATAGAAGATGGAGAAATAGGAGTGGGAATATTATGAATTGGATTAGGAAGGGTAGGATTAGGATTAGGAAGATTAGGAACTAGATTAGGAAGGATGGGATTAGGATTAGGAAGATTAGGAAATGGGGTATCATCTACCAAATTCTTCACATAATCCAAAAGAGCAATAAGTCCGCTACACAAATTCTTAATCAAAGTTTTGAAAGTAGGAAGGCTAGTATTAGTTAATCTCATAATAGAATAAGAAAGTGAGACATGAAGAGTGACAAACATAATGAAATGGATGATAATTTCATAAAAATCATATGTACTATAAAGAGATGCTAAGAGAAGAATAATGAGAAAAATAACCATACCCCAAAGAATCTTAAAGATCTTCATAGTGAATGAAATGCAAGAGAATAAAAGAAAAATAATCTAATATGTATGCAAAATCTAGTCTTAAGGAAAAAAGGCAAAGCATCTAACACCAAAAAGAAAGACTTGTCTAACGTGGGTTAACCAAAATGTAATATATGTGTGTGTGTGTGTGTGTGTGTGTGTGTGTGTGTGTGTGTGTTTGGTTGGGTAGAGTGTGAGTGTGGCGTGTGTGTGTGTGTAGGGGGTGGATATTGGCTCCTAATCCAAGACAAGGAGATCCCAATTGATTAACCAAAAAGAGACAATCAATGCAAAAATGAATCAATTGGTTATGGATAAAGAGGGAAAGGGGGTCTAATTTAAGATATTATAAAGTAAAATAATAGATCTGAAAGATTAGGATGAAATGAAACACTTATCTTGAAATGTAGTAGATCTGGGAATACCTATTTTCTGATGTTTGTATCGGGTTTCTGGAAATTATGAAACCAGATCTGGAACAGGAACACAAAGACAGAGAAAGCCTAGAAACCTTTTCCTTTTCTACCCCAGGTCAACCTTGACCCAAATGCAGTTATTCGACCTTGACCCCTTTATGTCAACCTTGACCTGCGTTGCTCTGACAAAAATTATGTTCGCGAATCTCAAAAGTTTGCCAAACAGGGAATTCAAATCTGCTCTGCGATTCGATGTTTCGTACCTGTACTTACAAGAAAAATAGTTTTGTTTGTTGGGGGAGGGCTTTGCCTTAGTCAAACCCTGATTTAGGAATTAACCTTGAAATCAAAATTGAAATGGAGAATGCTAGCAAGTAGTAGAATTATATCTAACAACGAAGCTATGATATTAAATAGATATGCAATTGTATTTCAAATGTAAACAAGTATGTTAATATGAAAGCTTAGAATCAACATTAAAAACCATAAATGTAAACCAAAACCTCCATGATTGTATGCTTGGAATCCACCTTGAAGGAAGAATGAATGAACCTTGAGGATGCACAAAGCATCTTGAAGGAAGATCACACCACCATGATGGATAGATCTAGGGTTTGAATGATGAATCTTGAATACTTGAACCAAATCCCTTCCGAGGCTTGAATGCTTGAATCCTTGATCTTAAATGGAGAACTTGAATGCTTGAGAAGAATGTAGAATAATGGATGCTTGAGAGTAGACGATCACTTCGATAGGTTATGCGTAGATGATATATGTGTCGATGATCCAAAATGAGAGAAGGCTTCCTTATATACAAGTCTAGGGCAAAAACTTCTAGAGAGGCCAACATAAGATAATTAAATTCCAATTAGGCCTATACCCCTAGAAGTGGACCTACATTAAATATATTTTCAGAGTCGCTACTTCGGAGCCCAAAACACCCGACCCAAAAGCGGGAAAATGAACTTTTGAGTTTCCCCCGCAGCCGACAAACTTTCCAATGGAAAAGGGGGACCTGGGTCAAGGTCGAGGTTGACCCTGAACTAGGTCAGGGTTGAGGTCAACCTTGACCTAGGTCAAGGTCAAGGTCGACCTTGATCCAGGGGGTCAATACCCCTGGAAAATATGCCAGGTGGGAAAAAAAAGTGCCCAAAGAGGCCCAATTAGGGTCCTAAATAGGCATAGAAGATGGAAAAGGGGCAGATATGAGAGGACAACATGATGATGGCCCAAAACACCCCCTAAGGAGGGCTAAACAGTCTTAACATGGAAGTGCTTCCATTTTAAGATGATACAATATGTATATATTTTAATGTTATTAATGTTACATATACTACAATTGGGACAAGGGTATGGAGACACTTTGTAGGTGAAGTCCTGAGAGATATCACTATAGTGTTGAGGATACCATCATCCTCCTAGGTGAGATATGAGGCACAACAAGATCTTGGGTGATACAAGGATCTATTTTCCCGAGTGCACGTGGAGATGCAGCTACTCAAAAAAGATACAGATCGACTCTAGTGAGAGTTAGCAAAGACCCAGCGTGAGCTGCAAGAGATATGAGGGGTACTACAAGTTTGGTCGAAGCATAGCTCATCTAGGAGCCATTCATGATATGTGACCACTTATAGACCATGGTCCATAATGTCGTCGTCTTCCTCTCACCACTGGAGTGAGGGAATAGGGAGTCACCATCCCATGGTTGAGGATTAATTTGATATGATAACATATGATGTGTGTTTTGAGATATATAGGAAACATTAAAAATAGTGTCAAATTTCTACCATATATATATGTATACATATACATATATATGTGTGTGTGTACATGTATGTATGTATATGTATATATATATACATATATGTAAGTATATGTATGAATATACATACATACATATATATATGTATGTATGTA
>MU224136.1:4588941-4606815 GCA_018584345.1 Thuja plicata | reverse complement strand
TGTATATGTATATATATATATACATATATATATATATGTATGTATGTATATATATATGTGTATGTATATATATACATATATATATATGTATATATGTATATATATATACATACACATATATATATATATACACACATACATATATTGAGTCAACTTAGATCATAATATTGAGTCAACTTAGTATGTTTAGCTTAATATGTAACATTAGTCTGTTGCACAATCAATTGTGAATCTCCAAAGATCTTAATATGTTTCACTGTAAGGGACAAAGTCGCTTTTAATCCAATGATAAGGGCCTCGTATTCCACAATGTTAGTACAAGATAAATTAAGACGATATGATAAAGGTATAAGTTTATTTGCGGGAGACACAAGAATAACACCAGCACCAGAGCCATTTTTGCATCTAGATCCATCAAAGTATAATTCCCATGTGTCATCGGTGTCTATAGGTAAGACAAATTCATCAGAAAAAATGATAGGAGTAGAAGTTGAAGTAGGTGAAGGAGCTTCAGTGAGATGATCGGTCAAAGCTTGTCCTTTAATTTCTTTTTGAGAAACAAACTTTAAATCAAATTCACTCAGCATCATAACCCATTTAGCTAAGCGTCTTGATATATCAATTTTTTAGAAAAGATGTTTCAGAGGATCAAATTTTATGATGACATTGATGTCAACATTAAGAAGGTAATGTCAGAGTTTATAACAAGCAAAAACTAAATCTAGACATTTTTTTTCTATGTTAGTATATCAAGTTTCATAATCCACCAATGTACGACTAATGTAATTTACACTGGTCGCTCTTTTCCATTCTTATCATATTGGGCTAAGACAACAACTAAAGCTTTAGAAGAAGTAGAAGTGTATAAGAAGAATGGTTTATTAGTATGAGAAGGTTGTAAGATAGGAGGACTAGCTCAAGGTATTGTTTGAATTGTTCAAATGTTTGTTTACAATCACCATTCCAAGAGAAAGTAGAGTCTTTCTTTAACAAGTAAGTGAAAGGAAGCGTACAATCCACCAAGTGTGATACGAACCGATGAATAGCTTGTATTTTTCCTTGTAAACTATGAAGTTGTGAAATATTTTGGGGAGGTGGCATATTAATAATGACATCAATATTTTTAGTATCCACCTCAATACCCCTATTTGAAATGATGAATTCAAGAAGTTTTCCACACTCCTCACCAAAAGCACATTTCCTATAATTTAAATGCATGTTATATTTACACATTCACTAAAATATTTGTCTAAGAATAGGAATATGATACTTATGAATAATGTATTTGGCGAGAATGTCATCAACATAATATTCAAGAATCTTATGGATGTAACCATGGAAGATAAGGGTCATAACACATTGATATGTAGCTCCCGTATTTTTCAATCTAAAGGGCATGACTACCCAACAAAAGGTTCCCCATATAGTAATAAAAGCAATCTTGTATTGATCATGAGTAGGGATGAAGATTTGATTATATTTGAAGAAAAATTCCATGAAAGATAATAAGGCATGTCTTATCGTAGAATCCACGATCATGTCAATGTTAGGGAGTGAGAAATCATCCTTCAAGAAAGCTTTGTTTAAGTCACAAAAATCAGTACACCCTACAACTTGTCCTCCCTTCTCGATGTGTTTATGCTTATACCTAATACCTCTACCATGATGATGAAAAGGAAACAAGAGAGTGGGCCTCTGTGCCTGATGTCTCTAGTTAAGGAGAATAAACCACATGCCACACCATTCACAAGTATTGAGAATTCAGGGGTGGAAACATAACTTTTGATCCAATTGATTAAACTCTCACTAGAGCCAAACCTCTCTAGAACTACAATCAGGAACTTCCTATCAACTAGATCATAAGCCTTAATAATATTCAATTTGAGGATCACACATGCATCTTTGGCCTTTCTTGCTGAATGAAAGGTTTCATGAGCAATTATGGTACCTCCAATTAGACCTCATGGGTGAAAAACCAATTTGTTCATCTAATATAATGGCTTTGAGGACCTTATTAAGTCTATTCGCATTAATTTTGGTAACAATCTTATACACAGTGTTACATAGGGTGATCGACATGAAATCATCCATCTCCTAAGGATTTTTCTTCTTGGTGACGAGAGCTACAAAATGTGTGATTCAATTTTCCCAACATTACCATCCTCCTCAATTTCTCAATAGACAGGGTCAAATCATCTTCCACTGTGTCCTAGAGAATTTATGGAAGAAGCTAGCTGGGAAGCCATCTGGACCCAGGGATTTGTCTGGGTTTAACTGAAGAGTGTCAAACTTGAATTCTTCCTTCCCAATATTATAATAAAGGGCCTCATTTTGTTTGAATTTATTATTGTGTGGATAGAGTTTAGAATTATTTCTCTCTTGTCTCTATGTTTCTGCACTTCTTTATTTAGAATGGACTCAAAAAACTTGGCAACTTCATAGTTCACCTCCTCTAAAGTTTGTGTCATCACTCCATCTTCTTTTCTTATCTCTAAGATTTTGTTTCTACTTCGGTTAGTTCCATTTTCCTATGGAAGCATTTGGTGTTCCTATCCCTTTCCCTAAGCCATGTATCCCTGGTTTTTTGTCTCCAAAAACATTCCTTCCTATTTACTAAGTCAATTAGTTCCCCCTTAGAAATTTATCTATTACGTATTCTTCTACCCTCATCCTACCCTTAATGATTTTCTCATTTAATGTTTCCAATTCTTGTTCAACTCTTTCTTTTATTGAGAAAATGTTTTTGAAATGAGTCTCGTTCCATTATTTTGGCTTAAAATTGACATAGCTCAACTTCTTTCTTATCTTGAAAAGGTTTGATTGATTGCCAAATCCAATTTTATTCCACCACTTGGCCACCAAGTTTGCAATATTGCCCCCGCCCCCCTTAGCCACATGTTCTTAGTTTTAAATGGGTTCCCTATTGGCGGGACATCAAGTTTGATAACAAGTTGCTCAAGATAATGGTCAGAACCCGTCACTGGTAATATTGAGGCTTCATGTATGATTGCTTGTTCCCCCTAGTTCCCAAATAGGAAAAAAAAAACAAAAAAACAAATGTGTCAAGCCTTTATGCAATACTTTTGAAGCCACATCTTCTATTCATCCAATTGAAAATCTCGTTCCTAGTTTGATATTTTTTTAAAATTTATTCCAATTAATTATTTAGTTTTACTCTTCGTGAAAAGGGTAAAGGAGATACTACTATTCTCGTGAATAAAAAGTGAACCCTTTATATTATTGAATCCAACTCTTCTCTAATTAATAAGAGGTATGGATAAAAATGAAAAATTTGTTTTGAAATTTGGCATTTGCTCAATTTATGCGTATATGATATTTAAAAGGAAGTGAGCTTTAGATGTGGCTTTTTTCTTCATTGCTTAAGGCCCCATTGATTATTTATGTTAGAAATAGGCAAAACCCTATTCTCCGAAGAACACCTGCATGCATAACCTGTCACAAGGAAGAAGCAAAGACAGAAGACAGAAGAAGCTAAGACAGCCAAAAAGCCAGAGACATGATATCCATGTTGAAAGAATAAATTTCTATTATCAACAAAAATGAATACAATACAATCTCCTTATGAAATGCAAAGCGATGAATCCTTATAAAAGGATACCGAAACCCTAAAGGGAAAACCCTAAATGAGATGCCTAAGTTTACCTTAAGCGTAGAGTATAATAGACTAATAATTAAATGAATTAATTATTAGCTATAATATGACTACTCTAACACCCCCCCTTAAGTGTAACTTAGTAAGAAGCTAAACAACTAAGGACTAAAGGATGCATGAAAACAAAATGCATGAAAGGAACTATGGGTCCCGACAACTAGGCCTGATCAGGTACCCAAGTACAAGAAATAAACTAGATGAAGGAAACTAAGCCTCCAATCTAGGGAAAGTCCCAAAGAAAGGAACAAGAATGAGCAAGAAGCATCTCTGAAGCAAGAAGCTGTAAACTCTGTCAGAAGTAACTGTTGGAACTCCCACTGAAGTGCATGACCAGGTAGAGAAGACAAAGTCTGAAGAGCTGATCAATCGAACCAAGGAAGCAATAGAACCAACAGGTGAACCCCCCCCATAATGCTGAATAGGGAGAGGTGATAGGAACACTGAAATGCAATGCCAAAAACATCTGCAGAAAAAAGAATCAGGAACACCAACAGTGCAACAAAAGTACAAACACAGGATAAAGGGCAGTGTCACCGACACACAGCATGGGCTAATGTCATGGAAGGTACGCTCACTTGACAAAGGTGGATGAGCACAAAATAGCATAACATCATAACCCCCCATGGCACTTTATAACTGAGTGTGAGTACAAAAAACACACAAGGTGCTCAAAATCCCAGATATGCAAAAGTAGGCACTTTATCTTAGTGCGTTTACAGAAAAAAGAATGCTACAGAAGAGAAGCATACAAGCTCATAAGTCAGAAAGAAGAGTGAGCCAGAAGATCAGAAGAAGAGATCCCAGGACCTATAGAACCCAAGTAATCCGCTAGAGTGTGAAAGATGCCAAACTTAGAGGAGAGAGAACCTAGAGTAGAATCTAGAAAAATACCCCTGTAACTGAAAACTACACTGAACTAGCTTTTCAACGATATCTAGTTTGCCAAAAATAGAGTCTGAATGAGCAAGATAGGGCTCCCGGAAGGCAAAAAGCAGACATTAGACTTTGACAGAAAAAATGTTGTCAAAACACCAGAGCTAAAAAACCTAACTACCATGGTCGGAAAGAGCTCAGAAAGAGCTTTTTGACGATATAACAAAGTCCAAAAAAGGTCTCTGTATGTTCCAAATAGAGAGAAAATAGTGAGAAGGGCCCAAAAATGCTCCAAAAGCCAGGTTTTAAGCCCCTGGGGCTAAAAAAAAGGGGCCCCTGGGCGCATGGCGTGCGCAGGGAGCTGGGGCGAAGCCCCCGGTCTCCCATAGGACTGGTCGCTTGCAAAAAGGGGGCTAAAAATGGCCCGGGTGGCGCAGAGGCGGAGGAGCGCCGGCGGAGCGGAGCACCGAGCGGAGCGGCGCCTGTATAGAGGACCCCGAAGCGGAGCAGCGGTGGGCCGGGCGGCGGGGGCCGCGAAGGGCGGTGGTGGCTGGGCGGCGAGGGCCGGAGGTAGCGCAGAAGCCAAGGGCGGCGCGGGGCAAAAAAACATTGGCAGCGTTAATAAAACGCATAAAACATTATTAAAATATTTTTTTTTTTTAATTTTGTCTCGTTTCTCATGCCCATACGACCCTAAAGGGCCAAAAAAATTCTCCCAAACGCTCTGGTGTCCAAATCAGACATGTTTTATATGGATTCTGGGGTTTTGGGGCCTTCTAGACGCAATCGTGAGGTCGGTTTTGGTCCAAAGTGCTCCAAAAAATAGAGACCCCCCAGATCCAATAAAAATACCAAAAAAAATTGAAAGCTTCAAACCCTTGTACTACGAAGAGCTTGCTTCAATAAAACACGAACAACGAGCAGCAAGTGAGCTCTGATACCATGTTAGAAATAGGAAAAACCCTATTCTCCCAAGAACACCTGCATGCATAACCTGTCACAAGGAAGAAGCAAAGATAGAAGACAAAAGAAGCTAAGGCAGCCAAAAAGCTAGAGACATGATATCCATGTTGAAAGAATGAATTTATATTATCAACAAAAATGAATACAATACAATCTCTTTATGAAATGCAAAGCGGTGAATCCTTATAAAATGATACTGAAACCCTAAAGGGAAAACCCTAAATGAGATGCCTAAGTTTAACTTAAGCATAGAGTATAATAGACTAATAATTAAATGAATTAATTATTAGCTATAATATGACTACTCTAACAATTTATAGTGACTTTAATATGATAGAACAAATTAAAGACACGTCTAATGGAATCCAATTGAATTGGAAGGGTGATAAGAAATGCTTTTGGATGGGATCAAAACATTTGAGTCCTTGGAAATCTTGTTTACGTGGTGTTACAATTAAAAAGAGGGTAGAATAATTTACTCGTGACCTAATAGGTTTCATGTACAAGATAATAATTTTTGCTTGATCCAAATGGTATTTGGCCTATTTTGGTCATTCTAAAAATTGTAGTGCTAAGTTGGCCACTAAAGGGGATGAATGATGAACTTTTTTTTTAATTAAGGAATATTAATTTGACATAGTTGGGATGACTATTGGTTTCTAAAAATATGAGCCCAGGTCCATTTTGAGCATGGTTTTAGATTTTTAATTTTCTACCCACATCTCCAAGAATTCTCGTGCCTTACTAGCAACTAAAGAAGAATTTCCAGCCATTGGGGGAATTCCCATACCACTATCATTGTTGAGGTGTTTGTAACTAGTATATGGTGGTTTCTAACCATTACATTTATATATTGAGTGGAGATATTATAGGGATGTTTTTGGAAAAATATTTTGCCTCATGTTGTGTGTAAAAAGTCTCATCCTTGGTATTATTAAGTACTAGTAGTCTAGTTGATACATCACCATAGTTGTGATACTAGTTTTGAAGGGGTGAACATCATAATTGATAGACATTGGTCACATCTCCTTGGAAAATACATTATATAGACAAAGTTCAAAGGAAAGGATTTCATATAGGTATAACTAGTCATAGGTTCAAGTGTTCTTTAGTTTGATGCTTTTGTTGGGATTTTTTCAAGAATGTAATGGTTATCCCTAGTTTCTATATGTATTATAGTATTGTACCTTTTTAATACTAGATTTTTTCAATCTTTTTTTATTTTAGACCACTCTTATCAAATATATTCACTTATTACATTGTGTATTTTTATAAAAAATAAATCTAGATCCATATTGTTTGTGAAATGGTTTATAACATTTGGAGCTACAATATTTTTTTCAAACTATTATGTTATTGTTTTTATAAGGCTTAGGATAAATTATGGTTGTTGCCACAATATTCTACCTTACATGCAAATTGAGTGGTCCAAATTCATAAGAGCTCAAGCCTATGGTATAATGTTAGGACCCGTTAGAGCTCAAGGGATTTATCAAAATACTTATTAAGAGAGTAGAGTGGTGTAGCAAAAACATGATGACAAATGTGTTGACTAACACTTGTCCTTATTGGAGTTTGTGGATCATCGACACATGGATAGTTGGTTGTCTTATTTTTTTGATCCAAATGAAAGATGGGAGGGCACAAGACTAAAATTACATGGACATTATAGCGAGATTTATGACGTTGGTGTGGAGACACTTGAACATTCAATTTTGCATATAACACTCCTTGGCCAAAGATGCATTATCTAACAAGTAAAAGATCTAGGCTCTATTCATGGATAAAATTGAGTATACAAACTTGCGTTGATAAAGGACAAGCAATCTTGAGGAGGGAGGTCTCTCTGCATCTCTATTGCATATATTGGGCATCAAGGGTCAGGGTTATGGCTTGTTGCGTACCTAGAAATCACAAGTGAAGGATCTATGGTGTAGGGTGACATGTCCCTTTTGCAATCAATAGTTAGGGGTTGAGCTTGAGGCTCACTATGTACCTAATAATTGTAGGATAGGGATTGTGAGTGTAGGTTGATGTTGTTGAAAGGTCATGGATGTCATGTCAAGTGAATAAACAACGATCAATAATCAATAGAAAACTTGAGGATAATTAGAAAGTTTAAGGTTATAGTCATAAATGTTAGTTATGTATTGAAGTATTGAAGAGTGTCAACTATGACATTAAATCTGAGACAATGATCAATATATGCATCTATGTCCTTGATTAGTATACAATAGACTAATTAATAATTCAATAGACTTGAACAAAGCAACAATTATGTTGATGAGTATGTAGCATAATACTTTAGTAGTATAAAGATAAATGACAAAGAAATAGAGTAACTAATCAAATAGTGGTGGGAATATTTCCTCAAAAGATGGCAACTTGAACATATGTGGAAATTAAGATTGATATGCTTTGAAATAGTGACTTTATGCCAACTACTAACATTGCGATCAAGAAATTCATTTCAAGGATACTACTTAGCATTTTGCATGATAGAGATCAATATTAAAGATAATAACAAGACAATGATTATCTTATAGAAAATAAAATAAAATATATTATGGTGGATGCGTACAATATATTATGCAGTAGTTTGTTATTATTGTTATGAAATTTGTATATGCATCGTTAAAGAAAATCTATATAAAATAACGTTGATAAATATATTTTAAAAACATATATTTTATTCATATTTGTAATTATAATAATTATATTATTTAATATAATAATAATTAATATGTCTTTATTGTAAAATATTTTGTTTCATAATAATAATCTAATTTACACATCATTCTATATATAATTTAATACCTATTATATTAAACATTTATTATATAGTAATTATAACTTCCCCTTTAATTTTGATATGGGAAATTTGGAAAGAGAGGAACCGTAGGATTTTTTGAGGATAAAAGGATCTTTTGGGAGTCATCAATGAATAAAACAAAAGCTGCAATAGTAGAAGTGGTTAATACTAGGATTTCAACATATGGTGCAAAGAACTCCAAATTCACCTTTTGGGATGACAAGATTAGATGCAGATGGTTTGGGCAAAAGATACTACCATTTGTGGGAAAAGGAGGGGAACAAAGCATCATAAGTCGGGCTATATGATTTTGGAGTCCTCCATTGTTAGGATGGTATAAACTAAATTTTGATGGAGCTTCTCGAGGGAATTCAGGAATCTCAGGGACCGGTTGTATCATTAATTCATGGGAAGGAATTTTGATAGCTAAATTGTCCAAGCTGATGAGAGCCAATTATGTTCCATTTAATACATTTTCATGCACCCTCATACTTATCCCCACATTAAATTTTCATTCAATATCTTACTAATTTTTCCATTTTAAGTTGATTATAATTTAATATATATATAAGTGATATTTAATATAGTTTTTCGATAAAATGTGGAAAATAATCATTGGTTGACTTTATTAATAAGAATTGTTATTTTATGTCTTGGTAAATATATCTTGTAACATGCAAATTTCCTATCACCTATTTCATGCGAATTTCCTGTCACATTATGGTAAAAAACAATTGTTTATCAATAATTTACTAGGAATTTATTTTTGTTATCTTTTGATATCAGCTTCCAAGGTGGTGACAGTTGGACCTTCTTATGATAGTTGTGTAGATCATTGCCATCTTTTTGTGGAATTTTCACTGGGTTGCTATAGTATAAAATTTGTGGGTCATTACCTTCTAATAGATTATCATTGGTCATGAGGACTCTTGATTTTACCAATTTGTATTTCTTTGGTTATTACATATCCTTATATGCCTACTTTCAACATTGGCTTCTCTTTGCCAACTGAATTTAAATAAGGAAGGAAGTTTGATTATGTTGAGGACGTGATTATTGGTTTTGTAGGGGAAACCCATGGTGAAGATGCATTTTCAAAACCATTTGATCTTCCTATCTTCTATTTCTACAATAAACCAATTTGTGACTGTGATGCAGTTTATTGCCCCTATCAATTCTTGCTACCATTTCCATGTGACCCTCTCTAATTTTGATTGCCACCTCAAAACTGTCATTTTGCATAGATCTTTGATAAGGTATTTTTCATGTGAAGGGAACCAAAAATGTTATTATTATTTATTCTTGCCTATTGTTTTAACCGAGACATTTTAAATCTATGGATTCCACATAAACCATTAGTTTCTTTGCCACAAGCAAAAACAAACTCATTCTATTTTATACTACTTCATTGTTATTTTTTATCAACCTAACCTTTATAAATATGGTCTGCGGTAACAATAGAAGACATAGAATATAGTGCAAGTAAATTTCTATATGCAAATTATTGTATCATTTCTGATAATAATAAAAAATCTCCTTTGATCAAGGCTGTGTAGGAAAGCACTTGTATCTTCTCACATGCAAAGCACGGAGCAAAGGTCCATTCCCTGGCGGCACACAATGCCATTTATTTATTTTACTATTAATATTTTTGTGAGTTATTTAATTTTTGTTTGATTTCATTTGATGGATTTTATTGTTGCATGATTTAATTTCCTGCAACGTTTTTTATTTTCGTTGGATAGTCATTTCAATTATTGATATTTCGTCAAGGTTGGTGTGTTTATTTAAAAGAGAGCTTGTTGTTGTTAGTATGTTGTCTCTGATAATTCTTGTTACACCCTTTGATAAAAGCATAAGCAGGAAGTTTGAACCTGATTTTCACTTAGGGAATTTATGTGTGTTCTAGTTACATTTCAATCCCACCTAATTCACATTACTATTATCCCTACCTATTTCACTAATTTTCTCCCTCAGGTTCACTGCCATAATACCTCTCGCAAGCTTATGATCCCTGGATTGACACTTGGACCAAATTGCATTTTGTCATTAACCATTAAATCTATTTCACTCTTTACCCTAGTTTTGGCCTATCACAAACCACTAGAGCAAGACATAAATTATATATCACAGCTCAAGGCTTTGATTGCAGGTTTGTTATTTGGTATTGATTTAGGAATAAACAAGTGTCACGTAGTGGCTAAGTATTTGCCTATAATTAATTATTGTTATAATATTGATATAATTTAATTAAGTATAATAATTTTCAATTTTATTAGAAATAATAATAGAGAAGTGACCCATAATTTTTTATAAGAAAACAAAAACTAAATTATTTATTTATAAAATAATTTTTAGTCAATTATTTTTGGACCAAAAATGGCAGAGCGACAGAAGAGAGAAGAACTAGGGTTTCAAACCAGGCACAAGGGATGGCAGAGAGAGGATTTTGATAGGCGTGGCCCAAGATGTCTGTGGTTCCCACCAGCCAGGTGTTTTGAGGTTGGCAAGAGAGCTACTGACAGGACACAAACCCAGAGGGCACAGTCGGGCCCGCTATAGAACAAGTGGGGATCAACGAGAATCTTCTCTGGTCACAAGGAAGGGTTTTGGAAACCAACGGATCAAATTTGGCTCCCAAGGTAGACGCGGGCCCTCAGCCTCTTACCAAGGAAAAACTAGAAACCACAGACAATCGGACAATCAGTGTGCGCGTTGATTCAGAGATTTGGAAGAACTCAGTTCAAATGTTGAGAGCATGTGCCTTATTCATGAAATGGGGGGTTGGCCAGCCTACCCTAAGATCAGGAACTTGGTAAATGAAGAATGGGGCCCTCATTTCAAAGTTAAAACCCTGTCGAACAATTTCTTCTTGATCATTGCAGATACAGAGACTGAAAAAACTAGAATCATGTTCAATGAACCTTTCATGATGGGAGGGATCGAATTTTATATAAAAGACTGGACCCCAAACTTCAACCCTAAGCAAGCATCAATTGAGGAAGTTCTGATTTGGATTCAACTCTATAATCTGTCGTATGAGTACTGGCATGCAGAGTTCTTTAAGATGGTTGGTGATCGATTGGGCAAATTCATCAAAGAAGATGAAGCGGTGGATAAAAAGGACTATTGCATGTATGCTAGTATTTGCATACTATGGAAACCACACCCGCTACTGCCGCATGCGGTGGAAGTCCATACAATCGAAGAATACTAGTGGCAGGAAATAGAGGTTGAAGAGACACTAGAAAAAGTGTAAAGAATGCAGGGAATGCGAGCATAAGGTAGAAGAATGTATAGTAAGGAAAAAATGGAAAGACAAAGAAGTTAATAGCTTGGATAATATCCTAGCCCGTCTTATCCTAGTTCCTGAGAACCCTATGACACCAATATCCAAAAACCAACAAGAAGGAAACCCCAAGGTAGCTAGTGCAGTTACCTATGAGGAAGGAGTGAATGTAAGTTTGCCTCAGGTGGGTACTAGTGAAGAGAGAAGATCAATTGGGAAGGAAGCAAAGACATCTTAGAGGGGCTTGGTGAACCTAATAGTATACCAGAGGACATCCTTGCTGGTCTGATGATACCACCATAAACAGAAAACATGGGTTTGGAACCAATGTTGGAGGAGGAAGGAGCAAGTTTGGCTACGGAGCAAAGTAGCATTCATGAAGAGCTTAGCAGATAATTTAAGGACATATACATGTCCCATGTGAAACAATGGCCAAATAGCTCTGCAACAGATCTGGAGACTACATTCATCAAAGATCAAGAAGACGATCCTTTGGGACTTAACGAGGAAGTTGGCATAAAGGAGCACCGATCAATCAAGCAAATGAAGTCTCAAATGACAAAAGCAAATCTCGGAAGCTAGAAATCAAGAGGGAGAAAATTGAACCAGCATCTATAGGAAGACGCGGGCAAAAAAAAGGGGCAAACTAAGATTCGATCCAAAAGGGACTTATTCCCTTCTGGGCAGCCATGAAGCTCCTAACGTGGAATGTGAGGGGCTTCAATTCCCCTGACAAGAGATGCCTGATCAAGAGAGGTCTTGATCAAGCAAAGCCCGATATTGTGTGTATTCAAGAGACTAAGTTAGATGGTGAAAATGCAGCGAAGGTGTTTGGGGTCAGACAAAAATGGTCTGGTTTTTTTGTTGATGCAGTCAGTGCCTCAGGAGGCTTAGGGATTATTTGGAACCCTCGACTGGTTAAGGTGGAGCAATTGCCAAGGCAAGATTCTGGCAATTGGCCAAGGTGAGTTTCTTCACTATTAATGTTTCAATCTTTTTATTCAATGTATATGGCCCTATCAAAATAGAGGATAAGAGAAGGGTCTGGGAAGAAATTGCTATGGCTTTGGATAGCCTAGGGCAGCAATTAGAAATCATTGCAAGGTATTTTAATGCAACCCTTCTCCACTCGGATAAGAGGGGTGGCAGGAGAAGGCTGAGCAGGGTCCAAACTGACTTTCAAAATTTTGCAGTTAATAATGGGTCGTGGGAGGCGATAAGGGGAGGAGGAAACTACACTTGGACAAATAGGAGATTGGGCTTCTCTAACATGCTGAGAAGCTAGATAGATTTTTCCTGACAGGTATTTGGAACGCACTTCATATTGTGTTTGAGGCTCAAATCTTGGGACTGTCAGGATCGAAACACTTTCCAGTGGCACTAATGATTCACAAGGATGGGATACCACCCCGGTGTCCATTCAAAATGGAGAAAATGTGGCTGAGAGAACCAGGATTCAGGGAAATGATCACTCAATGGTGGATTTTGGCACTAAAGGAAGAAGGGAACTCTGCCTTCCAATTTTGTAAGAAACTAGTTTTTACTAAACAAAAACTGAAAATTTGGAATAGGACCCATTTTGGAGACATTTCTGCTAAAAAACTAAGATTGGAAGGGCAGATGGAAGTCCTAAACTGCAAAGTCCAAAATGAGGGTATGGATGATGTAGATTTCCTAACAGAAAAAGACCTACTATGTAGATACAGTGAAATTCTATAGAGAGAGGAAGTTTATTGCAGACAGAAATCACGGGAGAGTTGGCTCAAAGTAGGAGATAAAAACATGAAGTTGTTTCACAGCTCGGTGAAGGTCAAAAGAAGTGTGAAAAGAATCTTGGCTATCAAGATGGCTAATGGTAATCTTACAGAGGAGATTGAGGATATCAACCAGGAGGCTGTTTATTTCTTCTCCAACCTTTGCGGTGAGGAAGGGGCCAATGATGACAGGGCCCAAAGAGAACTTCTACAACTCATCTCGAAGGTGGTGAATCAGGAAGAGAACCAGAAACTAACAACCCCATTGTCCTTATCAGAAATAAAAGCGGCAGTGTTCGGGATGGGTGGAGAAAAGGCACCGGGGCCTGATGGGTTCCAAGCATTTTTCTACCAATTTTTTTGGGAGGTCTTAGGCCTGAATCTGCTTGCAATGGTGGAAGAGTCCAGATCCAAAGGTTTCATGTTAAAGGATTTCAACAATATGATGGTTTCCTCAATTCCCAAGAAAGAGAAACCTAATACATTTGAGGAGTTTCGAACCATATCACTCTGCAACATGATTTATAAAATCATCACAAAGGTGGCAACAAATCGCTTAAAGCCAATGCTAGAGCATTTGATTTCTTGGGAACATAGCAGCTTTACCCCTAATAGGAACATAATGGATGGAATTATCATATCTCATGAAGCCATCCACTTGGCTAGAGCTAGTAAGCAGAGGTACATGATTTTGAAACTTGACATAAAAAAGGCATATGATAGAGTGGACAGAGGATTCTTAATTGAGATCCTCAAAAAATTTAATTTTGATGAGAAATGGGTCCAATGGATAAAAGGAATGATAAGCTCCTACTGAGCATTGATTTTAATCAATGACATCCCCCAAGAATTCTTTGAAATGACGCGCGAAATTCGACAAGGCGATCCTATCTCGCCATTCCTATTCATTATCCTGGCCGAAGTGCTTGGGAGGGCTATCTCAAGGAATGTGGAAGGGCATTGAGATTTCTATATCCCACTCCTAGTTCACGGACGATATCTATCTTTTTGGGGTGGCCTCAATGCAGGAAACCATGGTGATGAAAAAATTCCTAGACACCTACAGTGCGATATCAGGGCAAAATGTCAATTGGCAAAAATTTGCAGTTTTTTTCTTTGGAATGGAAGCCAGATCTCAAAGGGATATTGTTAGAGTACTTGGAGTCCATATTGGCCGACTCCCAGGTAAATTCCTGGGGACTCCCCTCTTTGCAGGTATAGATAAAGCATAGCTATGGACGGAGTTGGTTGATAGATGCCAAGCCAGGATGGATGGATGGAAGAGTAAATGGCTTACCTTGGCAAGGTGTATACTGCTATTAAAAAAATTAGTCTCAGCAATGCCTATCTATCCAATGACATGCTTTAAAATCCCAGCTAAAACTATTAAAAGTATACAACAAAAGATGCACAAATTCCTATGGAATGGAGCACAGGATCAGGACAAAATCCCCTTAATGGCTTGGGACAGAGTCTGTCAAAAAAAGGTGGTGGCAGGGTTGGAATCAGAAACTGGAAATTGACTAATGAGGCGATGGGAGCCAAACTAGTATGGAAAATGTATAGCAAACCAGAACAAAGATGGGTGAAAGTTTTGCAAGCCAAATACCTAGACAATGTAGACCGAGAGAGAATCTTCACGATCAATAATCCACCTAGAGGGTCAGCCCTGTGGAACTTTTTGATAAGTTGTAGACCAGTAATAAATGATCATTTGTCATGGCAAATCAGAGATGGTAGGAAAGCCTCCTTTTGGTAGGATTCTTGGGATGGGCAGCTGGTCTTGGCTCAAGGAATACTGCACCAAATCATCTCGACAATAGAACAAGAGTGGGGAACTAAGGTAAGATTTTTTTTGGATCTAACCTCTGTTGAAATGGGCCAGGAACTCAAATGGAAGGATACAACAGATTTGGGACTCTCAAAGGAGTATCAAGAGACTTTGGGGAAAATATTGAGCAACCGAGTGGTCATTGCATCAGAGGCAGCCAATATTCTGTAAAAATTAGCCATGCCTTGTTAGAAAATGAAGTCTGAAAGGTGGAGTGGGAAGAAAATATTTGCTGGAGGAAAGCCTATTTTCCCAAAGTAGCAGCATTTACATGGCTAGCTGGGAACAGGATAGCCCTTACAGGGGATCAAATTATGCGGCTGGGATTCACAGGACCCTTTAGATGTGTCCTGTGTAATAATGTAGAAGTTATTGTGGATCATTTGTTCCTAAATTGTGAATTTTAACAGGACGTTTGGAGATTTGGATTGGAAAAATTGAGCTGGCAGGGCCCCCTACCATCCAAACTAAGTGAGTGGTTAAATTCATGGCCAAATCCAAAAGGACTGTCAACCTTGGTGGCTATTTGGCATGTCCTCCCATCTAGAACAATTTAGTTCATTTGGAACAAGAGGAATAAGAGAATTTTCACAGGAAAGGCTAAAGTAGTAGCCTGATTTTTAACACAATTTGAAGTGGCGGTGTTAGAATTGGTGTCCAACATGGCCACATAGACTAATTCTAGCAAGACTCCTTTCACTAGGGTCGACATGATGGTGCAACGCCAGTGGCCCTGGGTAAAATATAGACCTGTTAATGGGAATGAGAGGGTGCAACCTCCGAAAAGGGTCGATGATGACAGTATGAGTAATTGGCAACCCCCATCGCCTGGATGGGTCAAAATAAATTTTGATGGTGCCTCACGCGACAACCCTGGAATATCTAGGATAGGATATATTGCGTGGGATGAGAAGGGAGAAATTATGGCGGTAGGGGCCGAAAGGTTGAAAAATGGAACAAACAACGAGGTTGAGTGTTTGGCAGCAGTTGAGGCCATCCTAATAGTGAGACGACTACAACTTAGGATAATTCATCTAGAAGGAGATTCACTCCTAGTAGTAAACGGGATTGCCAAAGGTCAAATGGACACCTAGTATTTGAACAAACATATTAGACGAATCAAGAATCTGGTGGGAGAATTTGAAGACTTCAAAGTTTCACAGGTGTCGAGAGCGGAAAATGAGGAGGATAAACTCTCAAATATTGGTGCCAACGGATCACTCAAAAACCAATTTGAACTATTTGAAGATTTGAGAAATGAAATATAGAGGTTAATAAATATATCAAGGAAGGAAACCATAGTTTGGGGCTACCGAGTATAGTAAAACCTGAGGGTGGAGAACTAGAACCAGAATGAAGATACTAGCCACCAAATGCATGTGGCAGCTCTACCCACTACAAGGAAAAGGATATGATGGCAAGGAGCATGCGTGTGAGCATGAGCAATTTTGATGCAAGATCTCGCAAGCTGAGGATTCCCATTAGGTGAATGAAGATAAAGTATATAAGGGAGTAATGTGAAGGGATGGAGGGGATGACAACATGATGACAATGCCCTTTTGCCCTCTAGAGACTTTCAAAGCAAGTTAAAGCCACCCGAGAAGAAGGAAAGGCCACCAATTTGAAAATTGGAACATAAGCCATTAGCGCATAATGGAGGCCAATTTTTCCCTCACCACAATAGGCCAAATCCCAGCATTTGAAGGACCCATAACGATGAATCAACTGAGCCACGTCTTCAAGGAGGACGACAAAGATTTATGGGCGGCAATTCGAGAAATCTTTGGGGATCACTACTTGCAAGATTGGTGGAAACCACAAACAAATTTGGACATCTCATCCTTGTTTGTTGCACTCGGGCTATCGGTGGCGGAGTCAAAAGACAAAGTGCGATGGGTGGTCCGACAGTGCATGGCGATCAAGTGAGTAGAAGGAGTTGAAGAAATTCTGCAACAGATGGAGATGGGGGTCGGGTTGCACATGGGAGACGTGCCATTTCAAATGGTGGGATGCAGAAGTAGAGGATTACAACCACTCGTGCTCTAGTCTAAAGCCATCCCTAAGGACATTCACTTAGCCCGGGCCCTTAGTGGTTGGAAGGACTTGAAGGCAGTCCTAGAGAAAAGAAAGATGGAGGCAAAGGAGAAGGCTAAGGGTGAGCTCGCGGGGAGGAAAAGGAAGCAAGCACCTATTAAATCCAGTGCGGCTGTGGGAGAGGATGGCAGGCCGTAAATTATAAGGTAGTTGCCAGTCACCAGGAGGGGTGGAAAGGCCAATGCAACTCTGAGGGACCGAGAAGCAGAGGTTGCAGGCACAAGCGGGGTGGCTGAGGGTATGACCCGTGTCGGTGAATTGGTGGAGAAAGGTGGCACCTTCGGTAACTTCACCAAAGAGGAGGCTGTCAGGTGATTTAGTTAGTGGAATAATTGATTCCTTTTTGAATTTCTGCTAATAGAAAACCGATATGATATACTATGTTTAGCTATAGATGAATTTAGAAGCAATTAGAGGAATGCAACAAAGTTTTTTGCATGTTTGTAACTGATAGCCATGTATGGCAATGATGTAATCTTTCTTACATATTAATGAAAAACTTATTACTGATAAAAAAATTAGTCAATTTAATATTTTTTTAAAAAAAATTTATTTAATATAAAATTTGTATAATGTATGAACAAT
>MU224136.1:4568155-4588753 GCA_018584345.1 Thuja plicata | reverse complement strand
TAAAAAAGCAAAATGCATCATTCAGCATCCATCTATTTTTTCTGCTATTGATAATATCGGGCATTTACCCATCTTTTCATTCTTTATCAGCTATATATATATATATATATATACTTTTGCTAACTATAACCGTGATTCCAGTTACAAATGATATAATCATTAAAAACATCTCTCAAAACATCAAAAAGGACATCTATTGAAGGCTTCACCTTTGTCTGCATCCACTTCTTCCGCCTTTAACGTGTGACTGGGTCTGCAAATTTTTTTTTTTGTATATCCTCCAGCCCAGTTGATAGTCGACAAAACCCAAAATTGGAGCTTCTTTTCCTCCTTAATCCACCATCACTGCATGCCTTTGACCACCTCTCTTGTTTCATTGTTTGCGAGGCACATTCTGGTTGAAGAAGTCTGCAATTGTCCTAGCTCGAGCATTCTACAGTGCCAATTATTCTATAACCCTTTGCCACCCCTCCATTGCTCTGCTAAACATCAATGGTCTATTGACATTCGCTCTCCACCTCAAGAATGGGATGAGCCCATATCTCTTGCCCTCCTCATCATCTTCAAAACACTCTGATATATCAAACCCAATCCCCAGAATAGCCCATTCCAGGATGGAATCCAACCGCTCTAAAACATCTCCTTCGAACAAAGCCTTGGTTACCCTGCTCACTTCCTCTACACTCCTATTAATTTCCAAACCCCAAGGTATGAAAACTAAGATGCAATCCAAATTCATGCGTTGCTTTATCTTTCTATCCTGGAATTGTTCCTCTATCACAACTATTACTGCATCCACCATTTCATTAGTTTTTATTTTTAGTAATCCCCGAATCCTTTCTGAGCTAGTTGGCCCCTTAAAGGATTTCATTTTCTTCTTCGAATCAACACTGAAGTTTGCCTCCATTATCCCCACTTTCACATTTGCCTATTTCGACTATAACTTCACTCTTCACAAACACCAAAATAGTGAGTGATTTTCTTTCTCGGCTATGGTTTTTAAACACTTCTACTTTGCTTGCTACTTAATCCATCCACTTTTTCATATTTAAATTTTTATTAGGAATCTATCGGCGATCATTAAGACATCACCAAACCCGTCCCATCCAAAGCCATCAGACAATCCATCCTCACTATGACATCATTCTTTCTTCACTCGGTCCTTTCACCGCCGGTTGATATATGTGATCTTTCGAGCTTTCTCCACCTATCTTCTATTACTTCAAACATATTCAATCATCATTAAGGGTGATCTTTCTCATGTCTTCTCAAACATTATCATGGGGTAAATTAAATGTGCATTCCTAATTTTCCAATTTGTCAGCTTCATGATTACCTTCCCTCAATGTGCAAGTTATTTTGAAATCATTATATTGATTTAACACTTGACATACTTCCTTTAAAATATTTTGAATTCTCCAAGTGTAAGAGTTGTTCCTTTTTATTGCATCAATTACAATTTTTGAATCACCTTCAATTTGCACTTTTTGTAATCCAATCCTCCTCCCAAGTTTAACCGCCAGTAAGGCTGCTTGTATTTATGCCACATTGTTTGTTCCTTCCTGTAATTTCATTGCAACCATAGCTAGAGTGTTTCCATTCGAATCCTGAGCTATTGCACCTGCTCCCAAAATTCCTAGATTGCCCTTGAGAAACCATCAAAATTTACTTTGACCCAACCAGAATTTGGAGGGATCCAAACATCATCCTCCCTGCAAGTTTTCCTTTTTAACACTGTATTACCATCATTGTTATATCTGAAATTAATTCCCAGCCACGATAGGTGGACATTTTTGTCCCATAGAGAGAAAATTGAGCTAGGAGTTTTATTACTTACCGTTGAGCTCATTACTTCCTCAATTGAAACATCAATCCATTTCATAATCCACTCCTCTATTTCTGCCACATCATGGAAAATCCTTTTATTTCTTGCCTTCCACAACTCCCATATTATAATGGATGGGCATATTATCCATAATTTGGATAATGTTGATTTCCGTGTGTGAGTCAGCTAGAATTTGAATAAATCCACAAGAAGATTTGGTAATGGCCCTACCCAATTTAACTTCCTTCTAACCATGTCCCAACATTTTCGTGCTACCCTACATTGAACAAGCAAGTGATCCACATCTTCACAAGCATTTTTACACATCGGACATATACTTGGGCCAATAAATCCATACTTTTTCCTTCGTTCCCCTGTTAGTATTTTCTTTTGGATAGCCAACCACGCAAATGCCCCTGCCTTTGGCAAACAATCTTTGTCCCAACATAATTTATATGGCCATCCCACGATTTCCTCATCCCTTGCTAATAAGTTGTAGCCAAGTTTTGCAAAATATTGTCCAATTTTAGCAGCACACCATATGATTTCATCTTGGTCATCAAGGAGGGTGATATGCCTCTCTCCTATAATATTTTCCCATTATTCCTTTTGAGCCTCATCCAGCCCACAGTTGTCAATTGTTTTCCAGCACCATTGCTCACCCATCGGTCCAATTCTCTTCTCCATATAGTCTCAAACTTTATCTCCCCAAGCGTTTTTCAAAGTCCTAATAAGATCAATTAAGTTATTGTCATCAGCTAATACCGGCAGCCCATTCCAAGATTCCTCCCAAAAGGCAGCTCCTCTTCCATCACCAATCTGCCATGTTAAATTATTACACACCACTGGCCTACATTCTACAATAAAGTTCTAGATATCAGACCCCTTTGGAGGATCCCTTATAGTAAAGATACATTTGTTGTCCATTGAGTCCAAGTATTTACTTTTCAGAATCCGCACCCATAGCTGAGAGGGTTTGGAGTAAATTTCTGAGACCAATTTTTCCCCCAAAGGTTTATTAAGTAGATGCCACATTCAAAGACCATCTCCACCTTTCTTCTTTGATTTGCATATCGTGTCCCATGCCACTAAAGGGATTTTTGTTTCCTCCTGTCCTCCATTCCAAAAAAACCTTCTCATACGTTGTTGAATATATCTTAGAACCTTTATAGGGATTTTCAAACAGCTCATAGAAAATATATGGATGGTTGATATGACTGACTGCAACATGAGAATGCGGCCTGCATATGTAAGCCACTTCCCTTTCCATGTTTTCATTCTTTTCACATAGCTATCAATGAGATCTTTCCAAAGGTTTTCTTTGGATGATCCTTCAAATAGAGGGAATCCAAAATATTTACTTGGTAACACTCCTACCTTCATACCTAGGATTCTGCATATATGTTGTTGAACCAGAAGGTTTGTATTGAAGAAAAAAATCTCTATTTTTTCCCAGTTGATAAATTGTCCTAAAGCTTTCTTGTAAACTTCCAAACATTCTTTTATTGTTCTTGCTTCTCTTGTAGATTCCTCCCCCATCAGATATGTATCATCCACAAATTGCAGATGTGTAATTGGGTCATCCTCTAGCCACCTCAATGCCTTTCCAATTCCCCGAGGAGCCTCTTGATTTAATCGACCTTCCTAAAACTTCAGCTAAGATAATAAACAAGAAAGGAGATAGAGGATCCCCCTGTCGAATACCTGTATTTGTATCAAAGAAGTCCTGCGGACTTCCATTGACCAGAATGGATAGCCTAGGTGTAGTAATGCAGCTAGCCACCCAATCACACCATCTATTATCAAAGCCAACTTTTTTTTAAACCTTCAAAAGGAAGCTCCTATTGACTCTATAATAAGCTTTCTTTATATCCAATTTAATCATCATTCCAGCCTTCTTCTCTTTTTTTAAAGAATGAATGGTTTCATGCACAACTATTATACCTTCATAGATGGATCTTCCTGGTGCAAATCCACTTTGCTCCTCTGAGATGAATGTTGGTAGTAGCCCTTTCAATCTATTGGCAATAACTTTTGTTATCACTTCATAAACTGTGTTACAAAGTGCAATTGGCCGAAAGTCATCAAAGGATTCCTTTCTCCCTTTCTTTGGACTAAGAGATAAAAGGGTGTTATTGAAATCCCTAAACATTGCTCCTTTTAGTCTTGAATCTTCTACCACTGCATGCAGATCTTTGACTATAATATGCCAAGCTTTTTGGAAAAACAAGGCTGGAAATCCATCCGGGCCTAGGGCCTTATCACTCCCTAGATTAAATAGAGCCACCTTAACCTCTTTCTCTGAGATGGGTTTCATTAGAAACTGATTTTGTTCCTCTGAAATAACTGTAGGGATAACATTTAATTTGGGATCCTCATTCAATTCCCGATCCTCGTGATTGAAGATGGAGGAGAAGAAGTGAACAACTTCAACATTAATCAGCACTTGGTCATTTACCTCATTTCCATGGTGATCCTTAATGGAGAAAATTTTATTGAGGGATCTCCTGCCTTTAACTAAGTTATGAAAGAATTTTGTATTCCTGTCCCCTTGTTTTAACCAGAGTTCTCTAGATTTTTGCCTCTAGTATATCTCTTCCCTCTCCAAAAATTCATTATATTGTTCCTTCAATATTTTTCTTGTTTAAATAATTCAATATCCATGCCCCCTTTCATGGTTAATTCGTTAACCTTTTCTAATTCCATTTCCAATCTGAATTTTTCATCAAAAATATTTTTGAACACTTCCCGGTTCCACACTTTGATACACTCTTTTAGGAATTGTAATTTCTTAAAAAAACAAAAAGTTGTGTTACATGATCTCTTAGGTGCATTGTTCAACCAGTAGGCAATAAGATCCATAAATCCTTGTTTTCGAAACCACATCTTCTCAAACTTGAAGGGTGCTCTAACAAGAGTGGCATCATCAGCAATTCACAGGGCAATTGGGAAATGATCAGAACCAGTTATTGACAAGATCTCTACCTGAAAAATCCAATTAGTGTCCATCCATTCTCCACCTAGGAGATATCTATTCAGTTTTTTAGCTATATTTGAAAACCCCAATCTTCTGTTGGTCCATGTAAATACACCATTATTGAACTGCACATCTTGGAGTTCATTAATCATAATAAAATCTGCAAAATCCTTCTGACTTTGGCTAATCCACCCTTTACCACCCAATTTGTCCATTGGAGAGGTGATTGCATCAAAATCCCCCCCCACCACAAATAAGCTATCCTTTATTCAATTTCATATTATAGAAAGGGATTTCCAAAGTTGTAGCTTGAAAACCTGGCTGCAAGGTCCATAAACATTAATAACATAAAACTTCATCCTTAGCTGAAAGGAAGTAACCTCCAACATCTGCCAAGAATTTCCTTCCTCCACTAAGGTCACATTCATCACTCACTCTTTCCATAAAATTCCCATTCCACCCGAGGCACCATCTGCCTCTGTGAACAAGCATCCCCATTTATTGAATTTCCTAATAAACTATAATTTTCGTAACCCACTGAGCTTTGTTTCTTGCAATAGTACTAAATCTGGTTGGGTTTGATCAAGACATCGCTGGATCAAACACCTCTTGTCAGGGGCATTACATCCCCTGACATTCCATGAAAGTAACTTCATTGCTTCTGGGAAGAGGGATACCCTCTTCCCCATCTCAACAGTTTTGCCTGGTCTACTGCATTACTAGCCATTGCTAATTTAGCCTGTGCATATTTAGGTCCCCTCTTCTGTTTGGCCTTTATTTTTGGTTTCTTCACCTATGAGGGGGTTTGTTGGATGGTTCTTTCTTCAATTATTTCCTCTTTATCTTGCAGCCCCAGCTCTTCATGTTTATCCTCCTCTCCTAGTGACTCATAAACTAACTCCAATTCCCATCCACTATTCACATTTTCATCATTCAGCGAAGAATCTAAATTTTTGATTGGGGATATCTGAATATCTCGACATTCATCAATTACTACATTCCCCCTTGTTGATGAATTCGGCCTGCATACATCATAGGTGTCATTCAAAACCGAGCCAAGTTTACAACCTCTATTTGTGTCCTGCTCTCTATATCTCCTCGGGGTGATTTGGATCTCCCCTTGTTCCATAGTATCTGGGATAAAATTGGAGTCGTGTTCATTCCTTACCTCTATTTGTGGCATCTTAATGTCTTCCAAAGGGGTTTCCTTTACCCTTTGGGTAGAATCTGAGCCATATGAACTTTCAGCTTGTAGAGTTGAATATGCCTTATTGAGTCCACTTGCATTTATCATTGCATCTGTTTCCTTCTGCAATAGCATGCCCGATCCTACAATTTCTCTTCTACCCATAATCATTTCTTCCTCATATGTCATTGACCATTCTGGAAGTCTGGTTTTCTTTGCTTCCATCACCTTGATCTAATCCAAGTTACGATTGACCTCCAACCCTTTCTTTTTCAGGGGATCTTCTGCCTCCTCCCTGTCATTTGCATTTTTTTCAGTTTCAATCTTTAACCGCCATTCCCCATGTGCTGATCCTAACACCACATACTTTGGGATCTTATAGCAATCCTAAATTTTCACAAGGATCTTGCAATATGTGTGGAATTCATTCTCATCCACTGTGTCTTCAGAACTGATAAAAGTTCCTATGCAGTTTCCTATGGCTGTAAGGGTAGCATCATCCTTATATTCCCAAGGCAGATTTATTAACTTTAACCATATGGCCACTTCTTTTACTTTTGTCACCTCTGGATTAAAGTTTGGCTTCCAATCACATATATATAGACTTTTATTGTCTATCATGTAAGGTCCCCCTTTCATGACCCATTCCTTGTCCATTTTTGTGGGGCATAAAATAATTAAGAATTCATTAGCTAGGGTTTTAATTTCAAAATGATCTCCCCATTTGGATCTTATCCACCTTTGTATTTTTTCAATAGATGGCCAAGGCCCTAGCCATTTCATGAAGAAAGCTCTTTCAGTTAACCGATCTACAGTATCTTTCCAATGATCATTGTTAATCAGGAGGGATGAGGCTCTTACCATTCAAAGTTTATCATCCACGGAGTTTGAGTAGTTGCCATCAATCCAGACTTCTAGGTTTTTTGAATCCATCTTATTGTCTTTTTTGCGCGAAAACTTCTTTTAAATCTGGTTGAAGTTTAGAGGCTCGGGGTTAATCCTTTTCTGCCGCATCTTCCTTAATGACTCCTGATTATTCTCCCATCTCCCACCATCCCTGTCAAAACCAATCATCTCCCCTATAAAATAACTTGATTTGTTACTATTTGGGAGTTTGGCTTTTGTGTTAAAACGTTGCATCCGATACCGACTATAGGGCCATTTCTCCTTGGTGTTGTCATTGATCCAGGGAGGACCCATCCATCTGTTGTTCCATTGTGAGAATCTCTGATCCGCTTCTGCAAGTCCCCGTGCCTGGTAGGGCCGCCATGGTCGCCATCGGCTATTGTAGCTGTTGAAGCTCTCGGGAGCCATTTTTTTTAATAATAATTGTATATTTATTATATAAAGCATATGTTAAATAACTTTCATATTTTTTAGAATTCTATTTACTCAATAACGTGAAAAGAAATTAGAAAAAAATACATTATGGAAATAGTGTTTCTAAGAAATTCATGTATAAGACCCCAAACTTATTAGCCTAAGCGTGAAGAAAAATAATTTTCATCATTTTATAACTTAAATATTTCACATGTATCCTTTAAAAAATTTTAAAAGTTTTTAAAAAATAAAAAATACTGAATTGTAATTGGTTGAAATAACTTGTTTTAATAACTAGTTAAGAAAAACTCATTGCAATAATATCTAGCCTAACGACAAATACTAATAAAGTAGAGATTGGAGGAGATATAACATTAACTATTAATGCTTTTAGGACTAAATCTACCCCGAATTGGAGATTGAATTCTTTTCTAGAGAGAGCTTTAGGTTTGATCAAATTCTTTGAAGCAGTTGCATTTAATCATATTTACAGAAAAGCCAATAGTTTAGTTGATCAAATGGTAAACATGGGAGCAGATGGAATTAATAGTAAAAAACTTCTTGGGGGGGGGGGGGGGAAAANATAAAAGATATTAACACTATGGAAAGTTCATATTTCCTAATGATCCCAAGGTAGGTACATATTTTTTCTTGACAAAAATATCAACGGGTAATGGGAATTAGTTAAATGTTGTTATCAAAACTCAATTATGGCAGTTTTGATTTTTGGGAAAAACTAGTTGGTTATAATCAACATGTTTAATTGGAATGCAAAGTAAGGATTTTTGTTAGAGTATAAGCTAGTGGTATATGATTACTTTAAGATCTTATTAATATTTAGATTAAGAAATATTGTTGTTTTGGAGAAAAACGGAGAGGGATATAATCAACAGTCCATTTCATTTGCATTTGGCTTCATCATTTATAAAAAGAAACTAATTTTATAAGACCAAGATTTAAGTTCTAAGAAATGAATACAAAAAGAATGGCGTGTATCTCTGAGATTGGAATTTTGTGATTTTAGCCTTTGGCAAAGCCTCGACAAGTAATGGGTCGGCTGCCTTAGTCACCTAAAGATATGGGTATTCATTATGAGGGATTCATTAGTTCATCATATGGCAATAGTTATCAGTAGACAAAACCTTACTCTTCTTGAATTAGTTGCATAAATATTGAAGCAAGAGAAACAACAAATACAAAAAGTGCTAAAGTTTGTAACAAAAGGTTGCAGAAAGCACAATAGAATGATTGGTCGTAAACTTTTGGCTAATTTTTCAACACGTGGATAGATTCATTTCCATTCCAGGCTGATAATACCCTTGCTACTTGGTGAATACTTGCATATTTTGTAAATTATTATCTTAGTTTGATTTTAATATAAATTTAAATTTGGCTATGACCTTTTATCGAGCAAAAATTAAATAAATTAAATATAATTATATTTAATAATCTATATTATAAAATATAATATAATAGTACATAAAAGGATGGGGTAACCCATTTAGAATAGCAGTCAAACCACTTTGCTAGTGAGGTTGCCATCAGGGTTCAAATCCTCGCTACACTATTATGCTCGCAGGCTTGTGCCTACGCTGGGTTGTGCTCGCGAATTTGAATGACTGGAGTGTTCGACACTCTTAAATATGGTTGACCATTATCGATAAAAAAAAATAGTACATAAAAAGATAACATTACTTTATAAATAAATTCACATGATATAATTCCACTTTTATGATTCAAAGAAAGTTTACTAAAGAGTTGATCAAAATATTACCAAAGGAAAACTCAACGAAGCATGTTAGCCCCATTTTTTTTTAACAAATACTCCGATTTAGAGATTTTCAAGCGGCATTTACAGATTGTACAATAGTGAAGGGCATATTTTTTAATTAATATGTTATATACTTAATGATCACGATTTAAATATTTTGATGAGATTTCTAGTCATGTTTTTATTGACTCAGATGCCTGAAGTGCATACTTGTGACTATAGGAATGCATATCGATGTTAACAAGAACAATAAAGGGAAATGATGCGATCTTGTTATTATATCCAGTAATGATTTTCAAAAGGTGCAATTTTATTTGTGGGAAGATATGACTCTTCAATGGTGTGCATGCTCAAAAAGGTGTGATCCTTAGATGTAAATTTAGGTATAGAGATTATAATGTGTGTGTGAGAAGAAGACAAACCAAGTACATAAACCAGCTCAAGAGAGATTTATATGAAAATCATTTCAGATTTTAGGTGAAGTGTATGCAAAGTTTGTGGCAAATTTTTGAGAGGGATGTACTTTTATGATGAGATTATAGAAAGGAGATTTTGGAAGTTTAAAAAGGAATATTGTAGTGAATCCATCTTCTATTGGAGAAGCAACATTATTAAGGTGGAAAATTAAATTAGGGATCAATGCTTCTAATGGAATATTGTTCACAAATTGAATGAGGGGTTGGTGCCTTTAGATTTGTAAAGAAATTATTATAGAAAGCAAGTAATTTTTTATGGTTTTCTCTCGTAAGGTTTTCCATGTAAATATTGTGTTGTTGTGTTCTTTGCATGTGTGTGATTGAGGTAATCGTGATTGATAAAATTTAAATTGAAAAAATTTAATATTATATTGATTCACCCCCACTCTCAATATAATCGTGTGCTCATCAGATATGTCTCGAGACAAAACACAATGATGGGAAAGGGCTCAAAATATACCAAGGCAAGAAGAATGACAAAAATATTGTAGCATGTGGAATGATGGGAAAATACATAGCATGTGAAATGACGAGAAAATCTCTAATGCGACTTTTGGGGTTTAATTTGGAGTCTTGGCCATGTTTTGAATTCTTGCCAACCTTTTAATCTTTTGGGAGGGCAACGTATAAAACTGGGAAGAATTTTCAATTACAATATAACCATGTTATGTCATTCTATTTATTTGAAACTTTGTGTTCAAGTCTTTTGGTGGACAAAAACTCATAGGCGGATGCAATCAATAAACAAAAATCTAGTGGTTTGTGGAATTAGATGATGAAAACCCTTTAAACGTTGGACATCATTCTCACTTAAGAAGTGTTCTAGAGCTTCAAGGTGTTGCAGGGAAATTTAGTGAGTTATTGTGAACATTATTATTACTGTGGTATGTTGCTATTGTAATGAATATCAAACATACCCATTTGTTGTGGGAATCCAAGTGACGTTGATTAAAGTATTGTGATTCATTTGTCCAAATTTATGCATGTTTTTGGTGTTTAAATTATTTTTAATTGCTTATTTAGTTTGGTGGAAAATGTGCTTATTTTAGTTAGTGAATAGTGATGTTTGTATTTGAAATCTATTATCTTACTAAAAAAATCTAGAAAGGGACATTACATCATTAATCTTATCATTTGGCCTTAACTTATATTACACTAATTTTATAAATGTGACCCTTAGACCAAGTTTCACTTAATAATGTCCAATAAAAGAATTTGCAAATTAGGCATATGGAAACATAGTTTCACAGAGAAATAAGAACTAGCCAAGATCATATTCCTTTAGTGTACATAGATCTTGGAGTTTTGCAAGTAATCAATCATTTGAAATATTTAACATTGTAAACTATTATGAGGTAATTAATTTGTCAATCCATTTGATTAGAGGAATGGAGATTGTTAAGCCTAGCATCAAATTCATTGATATCATTTATATAATGCTTTGAAAGGAAGGTTGGATAGTGGAGGACTGAGTAGAAGTATGTTTACTGATGGGTTTGGTATACATGGATCAAATGGAATAGTAGAGGAAGGGGTAATGGGTAGTCAATGGATACGAAGTTTTTAAGGGATTATAATTGGGTTGGGAAAGTGCATGTGAAGGGATTGTAATAAACACAATAGATATAGAAAATATGAGCAATAATGGCGGTGAGAATCAGAGCTTGACGTGAGAAGAACAAGGTCAGTGGAGAGTTGGGAATGCCATAGGAGGAGTGGAGGAATCGTGATGTTGGATGGGAGAAGTAGATTGTTTGTGGTGTAAGGGAAGAATACAAGAAGCTTGAGAATATGAATGAGGGGAATAACATTAGGAAACTTACATCTGCTAAAAATTTAGCCAATGCCTTTAAGTGATTCTATTATATAAGATGTTTTCACGAGTAAACCATGGCGCGCACCATTAGTGTTGAATTGTTAGAGTCATCATTGAGTGAAATATTATCCTCCCTATGAAGTTTATTTTTTTGGTCATGTTAGTTCACTTTTTATTTTTTTACACTTTCAAACTAGCATCATTATTGAAGAATTTATTCTCCTCGAGATACATAAATGTATTCAAAACATTTACAATAGGAACCTTGATCCATAGTGAGAGATGGGTTTTGTTTAGGATTATATCTAATGGAAATTTGAGACCATGGAAGGTATTTTGACATAGCCCTAATACATAATTGACCAAAGTAGAAAATAATAATATTAAAGCGCTTTAAAAAACTAAGAAAAAGATGGTAAAATCTATAAAAATCAATAAAATTTCATAAAATAGAAAGAAGGTTAAACCCCAAGGCAAAGCATAGGGGATAAAAAAGAGAGGTTCATAAAAATGTGGGAAAATAAATACACCATACACTAATTCATGCCTAGTAAATTGATATAAACCACTAAATAATATAATCATATTTAACTAAAGATTTGAGATTGTAAATGAAACTAGAGATGTGATGGTTGGATTAACTTAGATATGTTTTATTGATGCTAGGGAATCAATAAAAGATGATCAACTGTACAGTGCAATTGATGATTAGAATTAGAGATTTTCTATTACATAATCTTAATTATCATATAATTACTTAGAGAGTTCATTGTATTCTTAGATAGAGTTGTGTTCCATTCTAACATTCATGGTATGATTTTATCATTTTCTACTAATATAATTTTAAGCTTGTGTATTTGTGATCTTACTCATATCTTAGACCTAAGGGTGTTAAGAAGCACATTTAGTGATCTTCTATAGATAAAGGGGAATCCTTTTAACTTCCTTAATAGATGTCAAGTCGTATTATCAATAAAAAATGATGGAAATGCATACCAAGCAATTATCTAAGACACTTAGACGATGGATTGAGATATCATATATGTGACACATGTGTGCTAATATAACTTGTAAGTCTATATGTGGCTTGGGTACTATCTAATAACCACATCATTTTAATCTTGTACTAATGACCTAGGGCCTATCCTTAAACACAATATCATTGGAGCTTAATTCAACGTACTCAATGTGTAAGCCCAAAGTGACAATCAAAAATATTTTTTAAAGGATTGGAATGAGAAAGCAAAAAAATATAGTTGAGTGAGAAGGGCAAGGCCACAATGATGATCTTGCTTTGCTAATAGATTTGTGTCCATTATAAAGTCTAAGACACATTAAAAACTCTAGAAAGGATTGGTTTAGTCCACTTTAGACTATGGTAGTGTGAAGATTGTTAGGTTTTAAGTTTTCCACGAGCCTAAGCACTAAATAAATAAAAAGTTGAGCATCGACACAACATATTTATGATAGTACTAAAATAAGTGTAAACTAAGAAAATAAACATACAAGTTATGCACATTTCTCCTCTACTAAAATGTAATGTGTCTACTTTATATGCATACACATGGCTTTTAGTTTGATATGGAGCCTTAATTTCCCTTATATAACTATAGACCCAAAATACATATGTGATTAGAGGTCTTTAGCAAAAAAGTGTTATGTCTTTAACCTATCTACGTCTCACCTAGTCATATGATTATAGTATTGATGTTTCCTTTATTCCCTTAAGCCAAATTAAACCCTTGCCAAAATCCTTTAAGATATAGAACCCCAAGCTTGCATATACCAGTGCTAACTCATAATGCAAGTATTTCATACTTTTGAGTCATATGGTTTGTGGCCTTAAACATCATTGTAGTTTATTTATGCATACAACTTACTTTTATTGTGTATGATCTGAAACCTCGAGCCTACCTATACTCTCCAACCTAGACAATACTTGTAGGCTAAGATCACATAATCTAGAGATTAGGCATGTAATCTTTTTCCTTTATTTTTTCTTGTGATAGAAAGAAACTAGAATAAAATGCCCATATATTAATATCGTTATCAAATTTGAAGATGAGGCTCTTGATTTATTGATGAAATTAAATAACTTAAAAAGAATTCATGAACATGTCTCTTAATCCACAACACTACATTATCAAAAAATATGTGAATTCACCAATTAAAAATATAGACATACATCAAATAGAAATACTTTTTTTTCTTCAAGAGGGGGAAATTCTTTTGATCTAGAGCTATGAATTAATGAGGTCACATTTTAGGACATCATCCAACATAAATACTCAACAATAACACCCCAACAGGGTTTGAACCTTGGTGATAACAACAACACTACATTCAAACTATCACATTGTGCTATTACAAATACGTCTATAAAAGTATTTTGTTATATTGAAAAATGGTTCTTTCCATGTCCAATTCAAAACAAGGAGGTGAAAAGGAACTAAATAATCATGAAAAAAATGAGTGTATATTTCGATAACATTGAGGCATTGGAATAAAATAACACTTTATTATGAAGTGTGATGTCTTGAAATACATGAAAAAACAAGTATGTCCATATAACATTAGCTATTTCTTGACATGATTATTCAATCAAAAGACTAGGGGAAGAGCACCAATTACCATCCATGTTCCAATCATCGTCCACTCCTTGCTCACCCAACCCCACAACTAGTAATTATTGTTACGAGGATTGCGCCCTATGCCAAGATGGGATCTCTACAATCCCATGCAACATGAAATAATCTCCAGGCCTGTGGGTTGCCTATTATAAAGATAAATCTCTAGATTATGAATTGGTTCCCTTATGATCACCTAAAACTAATTTTGATAGGGAAAAAGGAAGAAAGATCTCTGAAATTTGGAATACTACTTGCCTAGGGGATGATACACCAAGCGTTCTTAATTCTTCTTGCCTTTACAAACTCATAATATATTTCAATAAAAAGGCCCTAGTCTTTTACAATTCAACTAAGCACATACTACATCAATGTTTCATGAGAAAGGACTGAATTAGGAGCTTTCTTGATAGAAAATAACCTATTTTCACAACTCCAAACTACCAAAATCAGCTACCACAATCTATGACTTGCATTAACCATGCATCTTCTTCCATAAATACTACCTGAATGAGACAAAATCAAAGGATTCAAAGAAAAAAACATCATAAACACCATCCAATCATTCATTCATTACAACAAAATAAATATCAATAGGGACAACTATTGCTTTTTCATTGGAATTAAAGAAATGTGCTATTGCAAGTAAGAAAAATCTGAGTTATAATGGCTTTGTCTTCTTATTGTGTACATGAAGCCAAGAAGGAAGAATTGAAGACAAAAGGAAAATTATAATACCTTATAGAAAGGAAGACCTAAACCAAAAAAAAATAAGGAACTGAGGTGAATTGAACCTTTGAACTGAAAGAAGGATCTTGACATGTGTTTGAATAGATGGTCTTCAACTTTTATTCCTCCTCCAACTTGCATGAAAATATCATCTTCGGTCGTGCATCTTGAAAAGGCCCAAAAATCAGGGGTTGAGACTGATGTGAATTGATTGATCATGCTCTCAAAATTGCCCTTGGTTGAAGCCTGACCCATAGGGTATCTTAATTGGATGTAGAACTATGATATCTATCAAAAAACCTACTCCTTTTGAACCTCCAACTACTTTGATGTGTCCTCATATTTATCTTCATTGTTCTTTTCATAATATTCTTATTGTTGGGCTTTACTCTCTTTGTTGTCTTCTATAACATTGAATGTTATTGTATTTCATCTTTAATGGTTGTCCTTAACATACTCCTTTTGTTGTTCGCTAATGCTACAAGATTGGATCCTTGTTACTACTACGTGCAACTATTTATAACATGTCAACTCTCTTACTATAATCTTATGATAGTGTATCCTTTAAATATGGTGAAGAGTTCATCCAATGCTAAAAAATAGGAATGTGTTCATCCAATGTTTCCTTGGCCTTTTTTTTTATGTATATAATTGCACCCTTTCATTAAAGGCTTTCATAATGACTATGATCTTCATGGATTTTGCATTGTGATCTTGTGATATATTTATCTTTGTCCTGCATAATCCTTTTCTCGTCCTAACTTTGATGATAGTGCCTTGATTGATTCCATATGATAGTGGTTTGTTCTTCATTCACGACTCTATAAAAGACTATGAACCATTACCTCTATCACCTTCATCGCAGTAAAGTTCACCAATCAAAAACTACATTTTCCAT
This sequence comes from Thuja plicata, assembly GCA_018584345.1. Classification (NCBI taxonomy): domain Eukaryota; kingdom Viridiplantae; phylum Streptophyta; class Pinopsida; order Cupressales; family Cupressaceae; genus Thuja; species Thuja plicata. The sequence continues at coordinate 4,573,128 of MU224136.1, read as the reverse complement.
ACATGCATCATTATTTTGAATATTTACTCATTCAATGTTATCAACACTTTTTGCCTTTCTCCATTTTCCATTACTATTTTTATAGTGGATTCCTATTTGCTCCACACCTCAAGGTTTTCGATCACTTAACAACATTGACATGTACCCTTTTTTTAACAATGTCTTTCTATGATGATCGCGAATATTTACCCCTTAATATGACAATGACCTTTCTTTATATCTACAACTATCATACCATAATAATGCTCTCTATGTCCCTTTTGACCTATAGTAACAATCAATCATTGCCTTTGATCATTGTTATGATTTTTATTTCATAGCATTGTTTCACTTTCATGTTAGTGCCTTGATAACTATTTTTGAAACTCTTAATCATTATCTTCCATCTTGTTTTGATCCTTGTTCCTTTATTGTAACATTGTTGTTCCATCTCCACAAATAATTGTCTTGACTTGTGATCTTTTCAATGTCACTTGTCCACTATTGTAGCAATCTCATAGATTACTATGTTTACATTCCTGATCTTTTAAACATTTACGGGGATCACTGATTATAACACCACTACTAAATCAATGTTATTAGGCTTTCCTACTCACTATTTTGAGTGTGTTTTTCATATCTTTTGTAAGATAAAATATATGAGATATGTGATGATATATATGTATGATGTGTAATGTGTGTGGTGTGTTTTGATGTTGAGTGTTAAAATGTGAAGAGATTGAATATTCTATCTTACGAAAATGTAAAGGGGGATGGAATTAGAGATGTGTTTATTATTCTTTGAATTGCCTAGATTGTATTAACCTTAATTGAATTGAATTGATTAAGTATTGCAATTGTGATTAAGGAGAAGATAAGATGTTCCTTTTTTACCCTCAAATGCACAAATGGGAGATCCAAGTTGATCAACCCAAGAGAAGGGTTAATGCACAAATGAATCAACTATTTGGAAAGGAGAATAACAAAGGAGATACCTTAAATTCTGTTAATTATATGTATAGAAATGATATATGATAGTAATTGAAGAGATAGGATAAATGAACTAACCTTGAAATATTGCAGATCAAAGAATGTTGTTTTCTGAGGTCCGTAGACTGTTTCTGGAAAAACTGACAGTTGATACCAAACCAAAACGTAGAGACGAACAAAACCCAGAAATCATTTTCTGTTCTGATGTTTTCTTATGAAAAAGGTTGACCTTGACCCACAAATGTCAACCCTGACCCAATAATGTTGACCCTGACCCAATAATGTCGACCCTGACCTGCATAGATCCGAAAGTGACTTTGTTCACGGATCCCGAAAGTTTGTCGAAAAGGGTATCCAGATCTGGGTTCAAATCCACTGTTCTATACCTGTACCTGCAAGAAAAAGGAGATTTTTTGTTGTGGGGGAGGGGTTTGCCTTGGTCAAACCCCAGTTTTGTAATTAACCTCAAATATATGTAATTGAAATTGCAGAAATGGACAAAGTAAATGTATAAATTCACCTTGCTTGAAAAAGTCCTTGTGGCAGATTCGAATCCTTGAATCCACAAGTATGCTTCAAATGTAGAATGTAGAAAGGTAGGATGTCTTCAATCTCTTGCTTTTAGATCTTCAACACCAAGTCTTGAATGGGTTCTTGAATTTGGAATAGGCTTGGAAGAAGGTGGATGGAGAGATCACCAAAAGGGCACCTTGTAGCTTCAATCCTTCAATGGCCTCCAATGGATCTCCTTCATGAAAATGGATACTTGAATGGATGAATGCTTGCTTGAAATATTTCTTGATTGCTTTCTTGAACTTCAATTGATAATGCTTGATCTCAATTAGGAATGCTTGATGCTCGATTAGAAGACTTCATTTTGCTTGATGACGGTTCTTAGAGAAAATGAGAGAGAAAGCTTCCCTTTTATATGGAATTAGGGCACAATCTTCCAAGGAGGCCTACATAGGAGGATTAAATTCCCATTAAATCCTTTAGCCCTAGGAGAGGACCTATATTAAATATAATTTAGGAATCAACGCTTCGGAACCCAAAACAGCCGACCCGGAAGCAGGAAATACATTTTGCAAAGGCTGACCTCTTGAAACTGCAAGACCCTGGGATCTGAATCCTGGGTCAAGGTTGAGGTCAACCCTAACCTAGGTCAGGGTTGAGGTCGACATAGACCTAAAATGTCGACCTTGACCCTGAAGCCCAGAATCACCAGTTTGTAGTCCATAATGCAAAAATCAGGGCAAACAGGAGTGGAAAGAGGAACAGAACAGGGAGGAAGCCATGTCAAGATCAGGAACCTATTCAAGGCACTTGCCATGACCCCAAACCACTTACTCAGAAGGATAAACATGTCTACAATAGAAGTGCTTCCATTTTCTGACTATACATTTAGCCCCCACTTTACCAAGAGTATGGGCTCAACACAAACTCTTGGTAAAAGAGAATATACAGAAAAGACAATCTTATCGGAACCAAAAGGGATAAAGAAACCCTCAAGCCCCTAAGGGACTTAAGTCTTTATCAACCCTGAGATCACATTAAGAGAGACACCACTTAGTTAAGTAGAGAGAGAAAGGGTGTGATTATCTCACCCAATGAGAACTTATGTCTCATTGTGAACCACACAAAAAGTGTAACTGGAAAGATGGAATTGAACTGCCTAGTGAATGTGGTTACTCACTAGTAAACCCATTAGGGAGATCTGTTCTTAAAGGGATCAAATTATTGTAAATTGAAAACTGGCGGGATCAAGAGATCCATGCAAATTTAAACTGGAGGGATCAAGGGATCCTAAAAAATGTGTGACCATGCTTTAAGGATTAGTTTCTTTTAATCCATAAAGGGAAAAGGTTTTATATCTTGAAAAGTACTTTGAATGTGTGTGTGTACAAAAAGTGAGTAGAGTGTATGCCCCCATGTTAAAGTCATTGCTAACACTTTACCAGGAGCAATGGTTTTAATAGAAACATAAGCAACTTTACGGATTACGTTTCCACTGTGATATGCCCCCAAAGGAAGACAAATCAAGGGAAATAAAACATAAACATACATACGAACACAAGAGGGATCTACCTAATGTGGGATCAGTATGATCATAAGATAACATGTATATAGAAATATAATATTATTGCAAATGAATTGACATCATTCCCCAAAGAAAGTAGAACTACAATCACAAAGGAGGAAAGAAACTTAAGAATTACGAAGAGGAATCTTTTCGGACCACAACATGGAGACCAAAAAGAATTAGCGCTACCATGTCATAGATCCAAGTAGATTGTACAAGGAAAACAATTACAATCAATAGCACAAGTACAACATAACATGAAACAACATATAGAAGAATGTAGATACATATGGAAGAATTGAACACGTGTGATTCTATTATCACCTTATACAAACAGAGTAACAAGGGTCGTATAAAAGAATCTAACAAACATTTAGAAACACATTACGGGGGAAGCACATTACAGCATATAAACACAAACAGGGCTACCATAAAGGGTAAGCCAATCAAGCATGTTGTCAACCTTCCCCATCTTGGTTTATGTTATTTAGGGTAGGTGGGCAACTCCCAAGAGGGACTATATCCAATATAGTAGGACTGATAGCCAGTTCCAAACAAGGATCCTCTTGAGAATCACAATGTTCATTACAAGGTGTAATTTTTAATTGAGTTGATAGCATATGAGGTAAATCATTATCGAGATCAACGGTCTCATATTCATCACTAAGATCAATAGGATCATCAAGAGTGTCCTCCTCATCAAGGTTGATTGAAATGGGATTCAAGATGTGAATAGGATCATCATACTCATTAATCTTAACATCATGAATATTAACCTCTAATGCATCGGGCATAGGTTGATCAAAGGTAGGTAATGAGTTTCGAATCATAGAAGCACGGGCTCTAGCATTAGCTCTACGCTTCTTACGACGTTCATTAGCAGATTTGTTACGTTTAACTTTGTTTGTCACATGTTGAGAACTAGGAGGAATGGCAATAGGTTCCTTCACAGGTTCTATAGGAGGATTCTCAATAGGTTGTAATGGAAGAGTAGGAGTTTGATCAATTTTATTAGCAACAATGGGTAAAGGAGGTATTGCAGGAGTAGGCAAAAGACCACGGTTGGAATCAATCCGAGGCATACTTAACTCAGCAATTTTGCGATGTTTGTAAGCTTGATAGGAGTGAAAGAGATGATCAGGGTGAGAAGGACATGGGTTAGGTAGTGAAGGCCAAAGAAAATCGAGAGTAGCGCAATCTCTAGGCCTAGAAGGTTGAAACAAACTATGATTAATTGTTTTAACTTCTCCATTATGAATGAACTTAAGACATTTATGAAGAGGAGAAGAAATAGCATGCATAGCAGTTATCCAAGGTAAACCAAATTTGATTTGAAATTGATCAGAAGTAGGAATAATAATGAAGGTAGAATCTATAACTTTACCACCAAGTTCAACAGGTAAATTAATAGAACCAAGTGCAGGATAAAGAAAGCCATTACAAGTTTGAATCCATGCATCAGATGAGTTATAAAAATCACATTGTAAGCCTTTCATAAAAATATTTTCCTCAGTAATGACATTGATTAAAGATGTGGGATCAACTAGACAACCACGAGTAGGTATCTTAGCAATCCCAGCATAGATATAAAGGGGACCATTGGGAGCCTTAATTGTTTCAGAATCATCAAAGGTAATTAAAAGTTCCCTAGGTCGCTTATCCTTAGTTTGTTTTTGAGTTTTAGGTGGAATTGGAAGTTGAAGTGGAGGTGGAGGATCTTGAACAATAAGTTGAGATGGCGCAACACTCTCCACATGATTAACAATATTATTAAGATCATCCATCTTTGAATAAAAAACAATGTCTACAGAAGATGGTTGAGCTATAGTATTAGTGTCATGTGTAGGTAAAGGATTGGTATAGATTTGAAGGTTTTGATTAGGAGGAGAAACAAATTTATTTCCATTACCATCAAAATTATCAA